>CAUDMG010002181.1:505000-727500 GCA_958450375.1 Homarus gammarus | reverse complement strand
GGAGGGGGGGGGGTGGAAGAGTCTGGAACATAAGAACATAAGAAAATAATGAGTCTGCAATTGGCCGGTTGGCCTATGCATGGCAGCTCCTGTCGAGAGTTACTACCACTCTCTATCATCCATGAATCTATCCAGCCTCCCTTTGAAACTTTCCAGCGTTCCAGCACTTACTACAAAGTTGCTATGCTTGTTCCACTCGTCCACCACCTTATTTGTAAACCAGTTCCTTCCTATCTCCCTCCTAAACCTAAACTTATCCAACTTGAATCCGTTGTTCCGAGTCCTATCCTGCTCGGATATTATAAGAACTTTATCTATATCACCTTTATTGATTCCTTTCACCCACTTGAATACTTCTATCATGTCTCCCCGCACTCTTCGTCTGGAGGCTACGTCACCTGCGTCAGTGTGTTATGGGTCTTGACTATAAGAGATCTATAGATTATAAATTTTCTCTTTTCCTCTGTAACTGAGATAGAGGAAATTAATTTATATTTCGTATAGTCTCAGTACAGTTTTGACACCATTTTTGACCTTGTTTGTACCTTCGTCGTTTCAGTGTCATGTCTAGGTGAGGCCACGGTACACCTCTCTGCCTTCACTAATAATAATAATAATAATAATAATAATAATAATGATGATAATAATAATATAAATAATAATAATACAAAAGAAAATAATGATTATAAAGTGATGATAATAATAATAACAACAATAATTATTTAATGCGAAAAAAGTTAAAGTTGGTCCCATAGGCTTACCGAGCCATTTAAACCAGCCCGTATACAGGCACACTGAATACTAATCCCCAGTGTACAATGAACCAATGTAGCCACCACTGCACTCAACCCTCCCCTCCACTCACCCTCCCCCGTAAAACTCAGGTACCCATTCACAACTGGGTGGACTAGGAGGGGTAGTGCCTTGAACGCGACCTTATGACCCTTAAATATATCGATAATAATGACTATCGTGGTGGCCAGAATTCTTGTATAAAGTAATAGAAAGTGTAGATGGTGTAGTCGTGGGTATAGGAAGGGAGGAGGGGGAAGGGAAGGGGTGAGGGGGAAGGGGGTAGAGTCACGTGGGGGGGAGGGGGGGGTCTCTTGTAGTCAGTAATAATGAAACGTTTAGAGGCGGCGGTCGACCCTCCATCCTGGTGACGGCGGCCATTGTTGTCATGCTTAACCTCTCCCTTTCTTTTTCCTCCCTTTCACCCCCCCTCCCTTCTTCCCACCTTCCTCTCTTCCTTCCCCTTCTCCCTTTTCCCATCCCTCCCTCCTTCCTTTCCCCCCTTGCCCCTCTCTCTTACTTCCTCCCTTTCTTTCCGATCTCCATTTTTCGTTCTCATTTTCATTGTTTACATTCCATTTTCCTCTCACATTCCTTCCCTTTTGTCTTTTCCGCCATTGACATCCGTCCCTTTTCCTTCATTCTCTCCATTTTTATCACGATTTCTATTCCATCTGCCTCCTTCCCGTCCCATGTTTCACTTTCCCTCCCTCTCCCATCATCACTCAGACAGTTCTCATCTCTCACAGTACCCCGCGGGAGCCTCACCTCTGCCCTCTTCCCTCCCCCCTCCTCCCCCCTCTTCTATCTTCCCCCTCCTACCCCCAACTTACTCCCTCCTATCCCTACCCCACATACCCCCTCCTACCCTTCCCCTTCATCTCTACCCCCTCCCCCGTTATGCTTTACCCCTCCTCTGTTAAGCCCTACCTCTCCCCCCCCCCCTCCCTTCAGCCAGGGGGTAATAAGGGTCATGTGCCAGGGGGGACTCACCTATTCACAGGTTCAGGTGAGTAATAGGGTGACAGGCCAAATCACCGTGGTGGTAATTGTATCATTTATTTGCTTCAGTTGACCGTCTGGGGTTGATGGCTCATGGGGAGGGGAAGGGAAGGAGGTGAGGCTGGTAGGGGGGGGTTTGGTGGGTGGGGAAGGTAGGGGGAGAGGAAGGGAAGGGGTGAGGTTGGTAGGGGGTAGGAGTGGCGAGGGGGCGGGACTGGTAGAGAAATAAGAGATAATAATGAGAAAAGGAAGAAAAAAAATGAAGGTTTTTCCCCCCGACAATTGGGAACATATGTCACTGGATCTCAGATTACAGCATATAAGACGGTGTTAAGTCGTTAAGACCCCTAAAATTACAGTAATCTTTACATGATACTTCACTATTACAGATTAGTGGGGGGTGAAAATACTGTAGTTGTGGTAAGACGTCACTACGCTCGTAAGATGTGGGTACAGCATGGAGGAGTGAGAAGAGAGTTAGGTCAGGATTTGATAGTGAAGTAGGTCGTTAGTTTAGGGGTGCGACGCCCTAGTGAGTAAATCCTCCCTTGTTTAATACTACTAAGACCACCGATTTGTGAATGAGTGCCGTCTCTAACTTTACAAATGGGGAAGTGAAGGTAATGAATATAGTCAAGATCACACCGCCTCAATGTGTAACTGAAGGTCTTGTATGCAGTGTGCTGTACCCGCGCCGCCCTTAACTGGCCTTACAGGACCTACCCTCAGGAGGTTGTTGGTCCCGGTGACAGAGAGTGAAGTGAACCAAGATGTTGAGTCGTGACGTTATATTATACTATATGTGTGATGCCCTGTAGCACTCAGTTATGTATCTGGGTTGTGAGCAACAGTTGTGAATGTTATGAAATGTGTGTGTTGGTGTTGTGAACTGCTAGAAGGTTTTGTTCAGCTGAGAGAAACTTCTACCACACAATGGGTTAATAATAATGATAATAATGAAAAATAATAATAATAACCATGATAATAATAACAATACTCATAATAATAATAATAATAATAATAATAATAATAATAATAATAATAATAGTCACAGTAATAATAATAAAAAAAATTATATTTTTTAATCTAAAATCTGTTAAAGAATTCTGAGACAACACCCCAGATACAGAAGTTAGTCCTTGTAGCTCACCACTTGTGTGAATTAGATTGGATGAGTGGTGGTGGCGCGCGTGCGGACTGGCAGGGAGGGTGGATGGGGTGGGGGGCAGGTTACTACTACTACCATAAGAGTGTCAGTGCAAGCATAAGGCGAGCGAACGATCGTCTGGCGTAAGTTCTATAATGGTATTAATTGTAAGGTGGAGGGAGTACTACGTCAGGTGCTCATGACTGCTCGTGCTGGTGAAGGTATTTTGGTATTAGTGTAATTTCGATGGATTTATTACATAGTGGGATTGGATAAAGTGATAACAACTTTTATATTGTTTCTAGCATCACACACACACACACACACACACACACACAGGTCGTCCGATATATTCACGGTTTTCACCTTCATTTAGCACAAGTCATCTTCATATGGATGTCTTATGTAATGTGTATATGATCTTTGAACTAAGTCGTGGTCACTTGGTGGTGCAGGTGGAGAGGGTGACGCCAAGCTCCAGGTGTGTGTGTGTGTGTGTGTGTGTGTGTGTGGTCATCCTAACCTTGATATACTGTGTAATATATAGTGAAGATTTCTCATTGAATATTTGTCCTCTTCCTCCTCCTCCATTATATCTCTCTCTTCTTTGTGTCATCTCCTGCTCTTCTACTCCCTCCTCCTCCTCCTCCTCTCTTTCCTTTTTCTTTGTGTCACTTCCTCTTCTGCTACTGCTTCCTCTCCTTCTTTGTGTCTCCTTCCTTCTCAATCTTTCGGTCTTTCTCTACCTTTGTGTCTTCTCTTCCTCTTCATCCTACTACATTATCGACACCAATTACGCCTTACAGTGAACACAGTGCACCACAATAATTACAGTGCACGACAAAGAACACATAAGTGCACTCAACGAAACACCCGATAGTTAGTGAAGACATTTAACTAACGAACCTCATTAACTTAGGACAATCATAATGGTTGTTTATGGCATTTCGGCACGCAGTTAAGATAGTCGTGGGTGATGGGCAGTGGTTAATGGTGATAGGTAATGGGTAAAGATAATAGACTAGGTAACTTATGGGTAATACATAATGGGGGTGGGAAGTGGGTAATGGATAATGTTAATGGGCAATAATGGGGTGAGAAATGGGTAAATGATAGTTGCCAGGCGAGCTAATAGGTAATGGTAATCGTATTAGACTGTATAGGTGATGGATACTAGAGGTCATGAATAATGGTGATTTTGAATGGTGAATAATGGTAGTAATGAATAATAATGAGTATTGTGGGTAGTGAGTAATGATTAATTAGTAAAAAAATAACAACAATGGGTAACGAAGGTAAAAAAAAATAATAAATAATGGAGATGAATAATAATGAATACTGGGGCTCATGGATAATGGGTGATAAAGATAATGGTTGAGGAGGGAAGGAAAGGGGTAGGGGGGGGGGGGGATATAGGGCGTCTCCCTCAGACCCTTTCTCAATTTCTACATTCGTCTTCCTCATTTGCATACTTACATTTTTCATGATAATTTGCATATATGTATTTGGTGATGACGCTGCCAAGCTCACTCTGATTACCTCTTTCATGTGTGTGTTTGTGTGTGTGTATGTATGTATGTATGTATGTGTGTTATTACTGGTGTTATTAATACGTGTATAGTGCCCTCTGTGATGTATAATTAATACAGTTTGTTTTTCCCCGTCACAGGTGAGTGGTGGAGCGTTTGGTTGACTGGCTGAGGGACTGGTGAGTACTGATGGATGATTAAATGACTGGCTTACTAACTGGCGTCAAAGTAGCTGGTCGACTAAGCTAACTGACTCACTAACTGACCATCAACCTTAACAGTCTATGGTAACGTAAACCTGTTTTATTTATATTTAACTGAGTTCAACTGAGCTATGAAATAAATCATATGTTTTTTAAGTAATTTTTAGGTAAATATATGTATAATAGAGAACAACTTTATATGAAAACCAACACAGAAAATTATTTAATTTTTTTTGCTGCTAAAATTAATTATATTCGTATCATCATTCTCAAAATTTAATTGTAAACTTTTAAAATCTCTGGTATCTCGTACAATATCATCCCGAGGTGTTGTGACGTCAGTGGAGGCTTTTAACGGGGAATTGTGGTAACGAAATGTGCCCTTAATGCGCTAATTAATTTTATGACTTTTAAACTACAGGTGTTATGGGTAATTATATTTGAGCTCTACATTAAGGTTAAACATTTATATGGTGTTAATGTTCGTAGTATTTAAGTCATTATTGTTTGAGAAAGTAAATAAATAATGTGTCTGGCAGCGCCGCTTGAGCCAGATTATAATATATTGTTTAATTGAGACAAAATTTTGATCTGTAATTATGTGTACTGAAGTAACGTCACCAGTCCTGTATATCGCTATTGGTGTCTCTTAGTGATGATGATCGGGAGTTATGTGTCTCTTAGTGATGATGATCGGGAGTTATGTGTCTCTTAGTGATGATGATCGGGAGTTATGTGTCTCTTAGTGATGATGATCGGGAGTTATGTGTCTCTTAGTGATGATGATCGGGAGTTATGTGTCTCTTAGTGATGATGATCGGGAGTTATGTGTCGCTTAGTGATGATCATATTATGTTTATGAGTTACTTACCATATTGATGTCTTAGTAAATTGTAAATATCTCATTGATGTTTAAGTTTTAATGTTTATACTGATTTAAGTGAGTGTTTATGTTGTTTCTGATAAATTATGTAACGCGTCTTGCCAATGTGACAGCAGCGGGGAGTGTGGTAGTGTGTTCCCTGAGCAGGTGAGGGTACCTGAGCTCAATTAATTAGCCTGAGGGAGGAGGAGGAGGAGTCTTGCTTGATGACAGGTGTAAGACGATATCATTGAGGGATAGCTGGCGATATCTGCCGACCCCGGTATAGGGACAATCACAGTCACCTCGGTGTTGTAAAGGTATCATTATAAGTATGTTATTTGTTGCTATAAAGGGGTTGTGTAGGTGTAGGGAAGTTGTAGGTCTGGGGGTGACGGAGGGTAAGGTTGTAGTGGGTGTAGGACAGAGGGGATGGTAGGAGTAGCGGGGTGCAGATAGTGCTATGTTTTGCTCAGTCAGCCCAGGTATGCAGGTGTGCCAGTTCGTAATTACGTGAGCGTTTATGTGTTGTTGTTTTTGTTCTGTATGATGTTGTTATTGGTGTTATTGTTGTGATTATCATAATTACTAAATTTATTATTATTATTATTTTTATTATTATTACCTCTATCATCATCTTCATTCTTCATCATCATCATTGGATTCTTCGTCACCTTCATGAATTACACAGCCTCAGCTCCGAGGAGAAAAGTCAAGACTAATTTGGGTGTGTTTGTCTGTAGGGCATCTGCATATTTGGCTTAAACCACCACACTGAGAGACAGACAGACAGACAGACAGAGAAAGAGACCTGATGAAAGATAAGAGACAGACAGATAGATAGAGCCAGAAGGAGAGATAAAGAGAGAGAGAGAGAGACTGCGAAAGATCTAGAGTGACACAGACAGACAGACAGAGACATAAAGAGAGACAGTATAAGAGAGAAATAAATAAAAATCAGACAGAACAAATTATAGTTTGATGTCACAGGGTAGATGATAGCTTGGAACATGACCCCTAGTGAGTGCAACAAGTCCTTAACTCCGTGCAGTGTTTAGTCTTGTGGTGGCGGCTGAGGCGGTGATAACATCTGGAACTGTCTGAGGTGTTGACTGAAAGAATATACGCTTGGATGTGTTCCCCTCCTCGCCTTGACTGTGTACCATTGAATGAGAGTGTTGTCATTACCTGCGTGTGTGTGTCATTACCTGGCTCACCTGATCACTACCTGTGTATTCTCTAAGTCTCGTATCTTTTTTTTTTTTCCTCCAGCACTTTCAAGTTATATGGTATTGGGGTAATGGCTAAAATGGTATTAACAGTGAGATTGAATTCTTAACCTCTCGTATGTTATTATTATTATTATTATTATTATTATTATTATTACTACCATAATTTTTTTTGTGGTTTCATCTCAAGTTCCCTGGGGCAAAAACAAAGATGGCGGCCACAATAACATGAGAGTCGCTGAAGAAATATAAATATCTACACCTGTCCAAATTACCTCCTCACCTTATTCAAACAACCTTTCCATACTAACGAAACCAGCTGGCCCCGCCCCCCAAAAAAAATAACAACAAAAACACCTCACTACCTTGACTCTGGTAACACCCCCCCCCCCCCACAGGTTGATGAGGGGGTACAGCTTGTTAAATGTTCCCCTCCCCCCCCCTCCACCCCCTCCACACGTTGATGGGAGGGTACAGCTTGGTAAATGTTCCCCCCTCCACCCCCTCCACACGTTGATGGGAGGGTACAGCTTGGTAAATGTTCCCCTCCCCCCCTCCACACGTTGATGGGAGTGTACAGCTTGGTAAATGTCCCCCCCCCTCCACCCCCTCCACACGTTGATGGGAGGGTACAGCTTGGTAATTGTCCCCCCCCCTCCACCCCCTCCACACGTTGATGGGAGGGTACAGCTTGGTAAATGTTCCCCTCCCCCCTCCACCCCCTCCACCCCCTCCACACGTTGATGGGAGGGTACAGCTTGGTAATTGTCCCCCCTCACCACTCTCCCCCCTCCACACGTTGATGGGAGGGTACAGCTTGGTAATTGACCCCCTCCCCCCATCCACCCCCTCCACACGTTGATAGGAGGGTACAGCTTGGTAATTGCCCCCCCTCACCACCCCCTCCCCTTCCACATGGACGATGGTATCTGGTATTGTACTCTTATTACCATGAATATGAGAGAGAGAGAGAGAGAGAGAGAGAGAGAGAGAGAGAGAGAGAGAGAGAAAGAGAGAGAGAGAGAGAGAGAGAGATTGAATACGACAGAACGAGAAAAGAATATCAAGACTGAATGAGAAAGAGAGGGAGAGAAATTTCAAGATGAGATACAAAGGCCTTTAATAAGAGAACGTTATCTCTTATCTCTAAACCGCTAATGTCCCAATATCTCAAACACTATCTCTCTACCAGTGTTAAATTACCGAATTATCCGGCTGTGGTGATCCGGTTAACATCCTCCTTTTTTATAACGTGAATTTACCGTAATTACTGGGTCATACATTATACGGACATACCTACAGCCTCTTTAATTCTGTTGGTGAGGTTTAATTGCTCCATCAGTCATAGTAATAATAATAATGAAGTTGTCAACAGGTGATGTATTCTGGCTGTTAGTGACTCAGGTAAACGGGGCTCCTCCTCCTCCTCCCTCTTCCTCCTCCTCCTCCTCCCCCTTCTTCCTCCTCCTCCTCCTCCCCCTTCTTCCTCCTCCTCCTCTTCCTCCTCCCCCCTCTTCCTCCTCCTCCTCTTCCTCCTCATTCTTCTATGTTAATTATTCCGGCTGTGACTATTGTCTTGTGCTGTTACGTCTCCCCCTCCTCCCACCACCACCACTACCACCACCATCACTACCACCACCACCACCACTACCCACCACCACCCACCACCACCACCACTACCACCCGCCACTACCACCACCACTCACCACAGCCATTTCTTCTTCCCCTGCTCCTGTCTCTTGTTTGTCTGTCTGTCTATAATTCTCTGACTCCCTCTATGACTGTCTGTCACTTTTTCTGTCTCATTCTCTCTCTCTCTCTCTCTCTCTCTCTCTCTCTCTCTCTCTCTCTCTCTCTCTCTCTCTCTCTGTAATTACCGCCTCGCCAACCTTTAAGGCTTATTTATTGAGATATTTGAATATCATTTTCGGCCTTAACCCCTGCATTAAGTGGTCGACATGAATATTTAAAACTGGGACGCCCCCATAGTGGTGGTCCTTGTGTAGGGGTGGAGGAGGTGGTGGTGGTCCTTGGGTAGGGGTGGTGGGGAGGTGGTGGTGGTCCTTGTGTAGGGGTGGAGGAGGTGGTGGTGGTCCTTGGGTAGGGGTGGAGGAGGAAGTGGTGGTGGTCCTTGGGTAGGGGTGGAGGAGGAGGTGGTGGTGGTGGTGGTCCTTGGGTAGGGGTGGAGGAGGAGGTGGTGGTGGTGGTCCTTGGGTAGGGGTGGTGGGGGAGGTGGTGGTGGTCCTTGGGTAGGGGTGGAGGAGGAAGTGGTGGTGGTCCTTGGGTAGGGGTGGAGGAGGAGGTGGTGGTGGTGGTCCTTGGGTAGGGGTGGAGGAGGAAGTGGTGGTGGTCCTTGGGTAGGGGTGGAGGAGGAGGTGGTGGTGGTGGTCCTTGGGTAGGGGTGGTGGGGGAGGTGGTGGTCCTTGGGTAGGGGTGGAGGAGGAGGTAGGGGTGGTGGGGAGGTGGTGGTCCTTGGGTAGGGGTGGTGGTGGTGGTCCTTGGGTAGGGGTGGTGGGGAGGTGGTGGTCCTTGGGTAGGGGTGGTGGTGGTGGTCCTTGGGTAGGGGTGGTGGGGAGGTGGTGGTCCTTGGGTAGGGGTGGAGGAGTTGTGGTGGTCCGTGGGTAGGGGTGGAGGAGGTGGTGGTCCTTGGGTAGGGGTGGAGTAGTGGTGGTCCGTAACAAGTGTGGCTGGGGTGGAGGAGTAGTGGTGGTCCTTGGGTAGCGTGGCAGGGGTGGAGGAGTAGTGGTGCTTGGGTAGGGGTGGAGGAGTAGTGGTGGTCCTTGGGTAGGGGTGGAGGAGTAGTGGTGGTCCTTGGGTATGGGTGGAGGAGTAGTGGTGGTCCTTAACAAGTGTGGTAGGGGTGGAGGAGTAGTGGTGCTTGGGTAGGGGTGGAGGAGTAGTGGTGGTCCTTGGGTAGGGGTGGAGGAGTAGTGGTGGTCCTCGGGTAGGGGTGGAGGAGTAGTGGTGGTCCTCGGGTAGGGGTGGAGGAGTAGTGGTGGTCCTTGGGTAGGGGTGGAGGAGTAGTGGTGGTCCTTCGGTAGGGGTGGAGTAGTGGTGGTCCTTCGGTAGGGGTGGAGTAGTGGTGGTCCTCGGGTAGGGGTGGAGGAGGAGGTGGTGGTGGTCCTTGGGTAGGGGTGGAGGAGTAGTGGTGGTCCTCGGGTAGGGGTGGAGGAGTAGTGGTGGTCCTCGGGTAGGGGTGGAGGAGTAGTGGTGGTCCTCGGGTAGGGGTGGAGGAGTAGGGGTGGAGGAGTAGTGGTGGTCCTTGGGTAGGGGTGGGGGAGTAGTGGTGGTCCTCGGGTAGGGGTGGAGGAGTAGTAGTGGTCCTTGGGTAGGGGTGGAGGAGTAGTGGTGGTCCTTGGGTAGGGGTGGGGGAGTAGTGGTGGTCCTTGGGTAGTGTAACAGGGGTTGATAATTAAGCTCCATCTATTGCTGGTTCATCAGACTTCATCTATTAGTTCATCAGAGGAATGAGGTAAGTTGAACGAAGGTCGCTTAGAGACTAATCCTGCGTGTGTGTGTGTGTGTGTGTTTATAATCTCGTTTTCTATATCGATAAATCACCGTTTTCTATATCGATAAATCACCGTTTTCTATATATCAAGAGTGATTTCATGGGTTACTGTTCTTTCCTCAATATATTTTCCTCCTAAAGGTATGAGTAAGTTGAGGTATGCTTATGTCTTCCTGCCGTTGTGTGTACCAGCTTGCCTAAATCTGCCCTTGTGACTGTACACGTAATGTTAACAGGTAAGATTCAGTATTAATAACAAAACACTACAATACATTTTTTATCAATCTATGCAATATAATTATCTACAGGTATAGAAATAAAACACACACACAGACATTATATAGAGAGGCGAGGCGTTAAATTCATTTGTGTTGTATGGTACATTTTCTGATGTAAATACTTTTTTTTTTCATTATTCAGTTTTTTGGAATAAATGGGTAAGTTCCCGGTGTGAAATGTGTGTTGTGGCCTTAATTGCAAAACGTGATGGGCCATACCACTCTGTATGGCTATTATTAAACAAAAACAGAATATATACCATTGGGAATAGATCATTAAATCTATATAAAAAATTTAATTTACATAACTGAATAAATATTTAACCCAATAAATACATAAACAGAAAAAAACAAAAACATCGGGGGATATATAATTAAATATGTAATTAAAACAAATTAAACACTATTTGATTGAGCACGATTTTCAGGGTGGGTAAATTCTCTCCCCCCCCCCCCTCCCTCTTCACCCGCCACCCCCTCCACCCGCCACCCCCTACCCCCTCACACACACACACACACACACACACACACACACGTAAAAGTTCATAATGTTGTGTTTCCGGCATTGTGTAATTTATTTTCCCCTTGCGTTTTTTCCTGCATTAGGGATTGTAAAAAAAAAACAAAAAAGCCGCGTCCTGTTGTTTCAGTCGGTGGTTATTACTGCGCTCTTGTTAATTAGTCGCCAGTCGAAAATTGTACCCTGGTATTTTCGAGCGTTTGGTGAGTTCAACAGATGACCTAGAAATGGTGACGTATTCAGGTAGAGTACGTGTTTTTTTTTGTGGAGGGGAGACGAGGGGGCAGGAGAGGGAATAGGGAAGGGGTATAGGAGAGAGGGTTGAGGATGGAAGGGGGTGAGGAATGAATGGGATAGGAAGGGGGTTGAGGAGGAGAAGAGAGGAAAATAGGGGGGGAGAGGGGGAGGGGAACCGAGGAAGAAGAGAGGGATGGAACTCGAAGGGAAGGTAGGGGGGGGGGGGGGTCAAATGAGATGACTATTAACGAAACAAAAAAAAAGAAGCCATTTTATAAACTGCATTTTATTAACAACAGGAATAAACATTGATGGAAATTGGGAACTATACAAGAGAGAGAGAGAGAGAGAGAGAGAGAGAGAGAGAGAGAGAGAGAGAGAGAGAGTTCTTTAGGGTTGAAATAACTTGATGTTGATAAGCCGAGACTGGCTTTGAGTTAGATGCTTTGGTCTGGGATAAGGCTAGGTAAATGTGATGTATTTATTTAGCTTCAGGTTAGGTTTGGTTAGGTTAGAGGTAGGCCAGGTTAGGTACGGTTAGAGTTGGGTAGAGTACGACGGTTTGTGTTGATATTGAGCTGAGTACCTTTAGGTTGCATTAAAGTATAACCCCTTGAGTACGATAACTTAACCCCTTGCGTACGATTCCTTGACCCCCATACGGTAACCTGGTGATCATTTTCAAAAGGTAGGACATAGTACTCAAGGGTTAAGACATCGTACTCAAGGGATTAAGACGTCGTACTCAAGGATTAAGTTGTCTTACTAACAAGCTATCATACATGTAAACATATCATCATCTTATTCTGTTAACGTCTGTCTTAATTATATTGTTATGTCTCATGGTCCGTTACTCTGTTCGTCACACAGTTGTTACTAACACCAAGACTCACCTCTCACTCTGTTATGGTCACTGCGTCACACCCACGTTACCTCCTCCTTCTCTTCCTCTTCTTCCCTCCTCCTGCTCCTCCTCTTCCCTCCTCTTCTCATCTTCCTCCTCCTCCCCTGCTCTTCCTCCTCCTCCCTCTTCTTACTACTCCTCCTCCTTCTTCTTACTCCTCCTCCTCTTCTTCCTCCCTTCCTCCTCCTCCTCCTCTTCTTCCTCCCTTCCTCCCTCTCCCCCCTCCTCTGTGGCAGTCAGAGTGGGAGGCGTGACAAAGGAGGGGTGAGCCACTGTGTCATGGGGACTAATGTGGCCAGCTTGACCCTCTGTGTTATCTCGGGGTCGCCTCAGGTGTCCGATTACCGCTTTTGTTGTGGCTGCCTGGAGACGCACGCACTCACGCCAAACAAAAATAAAATAAAACAAAGACGCAAACAAACAAACCTACATGTATATCCTTGTTTGGGTCTACCTTGTTTGTTTGTTGTTTTGTGTGGATCACCTTGTGTGGTTGTTTTGTGTGTCCGCTCGACTCTCTCTCTCTCTCTCTCTCTCTCTCTCTCTCTCTCTCTCTCTCTCTCTCTCTCTCTCTCAACCAGACATGCATAAATAGGAAGACTCACATACAGTATAAACACGTCAACATGTGTTTTGATACATGTTGATGTATACATGTATCGTGTGTGTGTGTGTGTGTGTGTGTGTGTGTGTGTGTGTGTGTGTGTGTGTGAAGACCACCAACCACTCCTTATCTTTAGTTTTTTTCCTATTGTTATTTTTATCGGTATAATCTTTTAACTAAATACAACCACTTGTAATATAAAGGTGAAAATTAACCTTGATTAACTTAGAAAATAATTAACATGGAGGTGATAAATTATACCTTTGAATTCAGATAGAATGTAATAAAATGTTCAATATAGCACTTTCATTTCTGCGGGAATTGGCGAATCACAGGAACAAATCGATAATATATTTGATAATGTTGAAAGTTTCCTAAAATAAACCGGATGTATCTGTAATATTAACTGAGTTTCTTTATACATTGATCGTCGAATTTATCGCAAGAAAAAAATAATATGGCGATAAATAAGACGGATTATTTTTTTAGACTTCTAGTGGAGATTAACGTTCACAGTCTTCTTCTTCTTCTTCTTCTTCTTCTTCTTCTGTAATAGTACACGTTTCTGGCCGCTAAGTTTAATGGTCACTAAATACGGTGATAATTGTCTCGTGGAATGAGTGTGTGTGTGTGTGTGTGTGTGTGTGTGTGTGTGTGTACTAATATTAACATTTAGGCGCCGAAGACCCATGAACGACTGTGGGGTCATCCTGCACGATTGCGAACGACTATGAATGATTTTAAAGGACTACGGACCAGCATGAACGACTACGGACAGTTATTAACATCTACGGACGACCACATACCGCCACACTAGACTACACGAAACCACGAACAATTACCGGATGAGTGGGGACGACCACGAACTACCACGAACCACTTTCAGACAACCACACACAAGTCAAGAACGACTACGAACACAGACAACCGTAAACCACTACATACGACCTATACCCAACCCCCCCTCCCGCTAACGACCACGCACTGACTTATCAAGGGAGAGGTGCTTACGCCACAGAGGTAACCCAGCATCCTACCACAGGTCAGGTAGTAAGAAGAGGCTGTGGTGGTAGTAGTGATGATGGTGGTGATAGTGGTGCTGATGGATGTGGTAAGTGATGATAGTAGTGGTGTTATTGGTGGTGGTGGTGGTGGTGGTGGTAGTGAGTAATGGTGGTGATGATAGTGGTAATGGTAGTAGTGGTGGTGAGTAATGGTCAGGATGGTGGTGTTGAGGGGATGGTTGGTGATTGTAGTAGCAACCGATAATGGTTGTGGTGATGATGATGATGGTGATTGTTGTAGCCTAAAACACTACACTACCTCCACGTACCATATTAAATAACTCATAAATAACTCACCAAATATTCACCGTATCAGAATAAACAAATAAAAAATATCAATCGTATACTGAAACCTGTCGAGAAAAACGATATCAAAACAGGATTACCAAACACAAGCTGCAGTTGGCGTGGTGTGTAATTAATGACACAGGTTGAGAGAGACACAGACAGACACAGAGAGAGAGAGAGAGAGAGAGAGAGAGAGAGAGAGACAAAAAACGTAGTGTCGTGTAGTATCGTAGCAAAAAGTTAAGAGACAGGTAAAAATGACAGGTGTGAGCATCGTGTATTTGTGTTGTGGTTAATGAGGGGACGCGCTGCTGCTGCTGCTGCTGCTGCTGCTGCTGCTCTATAACTTGTCTCCAGAATTTAAGGTCTCGGTGTAACGTAACATGATAATTAAATAACAACTTTACAGACGAACAAAGGAATTGTATCGTGCTTAAAAAAAAAATAAATAAAAAATAAAATATAAAATAGCTGAAGAATATTTTATTTTCAGCTTTTAAAATTTCAGGTTTATTTCTCTATTTGTTATTTACAAGATCAACATTACCACAGCCGCCATGATTGTTTAACTCAGAAAATACGTATAATATGTTCCGTGTTGTAACCGACCGACTGACCTAAAGCTCTCGTAAGGCTAACACACTCTCTACCCGAGCCTGTCATCTACGTTAACAGGATTCTTGTTTGTTGTTTTTTTTTATTGATCTGAGTTAAATTGGAATAGAAGAATAATAAGACATAATAGCCGAGAATTACCACCATTTAGGGTTACATCTGATATACACGGTGTACTGGGGGGGGCAGGGGGGCAGGGGAGGGGGGGGGAGGTGGGGGCAGGGGAGGGGGGGTGGGAAGTGTAATGTTATGTGTTTTTTTCGGTGTGTGAGGCAACTAGTAGTACCAGTGTATTGAGTCATCTAGCGCAATTTCTAGACGCTGTAGCTGTGACGGTGATGATAAACTATATGGTCGTCTGGTGAGTGTTGGGGTGTTGTCAGTGGTTATTGTTAGGTTAAGGGTGATTTAAGTTAGGGTTTAGGTTAAGTTATGGTTAAAGTTAGGTGAGGGGGATTGAGTTTAGTTAGGGAAGGTTAGGCTAGATTAGGTTAGGTTAGGAACTTAAGGTTAGGTAAGGTTAAGAAAGGTTAGTGAGGTTAGGTTAGGTTAGGAACTTAAGGTTAGGTAAGGTTAAGAAAGGTTAGTGAGGGTTAGGTTAGGTTAGGAACTTAAGGTTAGGTAAGGTTAAGAAAGGTTAGTGAGGTTAGGTTAGGTTAGGAACTTAAGGTTAGGTAAGGTTAAGAAAGGTTAGTGAGGGTTAGGTTAGGTTAGGAACTTAAGGTTAGGTAAGGTTAAGAAAGGTTAGTGAGGGTTAGGTTAGGTATCTCCCAAGATGTTGATGAGCTGATATCGTAACTTTATCCACTGCCATACATTACGATACCAGATCATTGTGTCCTTTGAGAGTCTTGGCCGAGAGATTAAGAGTCTTGGCCGAGGCATTAAGAGCCTTTGAGAGTCTTAGCAGAGGGATTAAGAGCCTTTGAGAGTCTTGGCCGAGGGATTAAGAGTCTTTGAGAGTCTTAGCAGAGGGATTAAGAGTCTTTGAGAGTCTTGGCCGAGGCATTAAGAGTCTTTGAGAGTCTTAGCCGAGGCATTAAGAGCCTTTGAGAGTCTTGGCCGAGAGATTAAGAGTCTTGGCCGAGGCATTAAGAGTCTTTGAGAGTCTTAGCAGAGGGATTAAGAGTCTTTGAGAGTCTTGGCCGAGGCATTAAGAGTCTTTGAGAGTCTTAGCCGAGGCATTAAGAGTCTTTGAGAGTCTTGGCCGAGGGATTAAGAGCCTTTGAGAGTCTTGGCCGAGGGATTAAGAGCCTTTGAGACTCCTGACCGAGGGATTAAGAGTGTGAGTCCTGGCCGAGGGATTAACAGCCCTTGAGAGTCCTGGCCGAGAGATTAACAGCCCTTGAGAGTCCTGGCCGAGGGATTAACAGCCCTCGAGAGTCTTGGCCGAGGGATTAAGAGCCTTTGAGAGTCCTAGCTGTGAAGGACTCGCCTACAGGCAGCTACAGAAGGAAAATAATAACTGCGGCAGGTAGGTAATTTATTCCTGGGTCGGGACGAAACTGCTATTTTATGCCATAATCCTAGATGAGGTTGTCTTCTAGGTAGGTCTTAGGTGGTGGTTAACGTGTGGTAGTTAATCCTCGTTGTAGGTCTTGGGAATGCTTAACGAGTGGTGTTGTAGTTAATACTCGTTGTAAGTCTTATGTGGTGGTTAACGAGTGGTGTTGTAGTTAATACTCGTTGTAAGTCTTATGTGGTGGTTAACGCGTGGTGTGGTAGTTAATCGTCTTTGAAATTAATCCTCGTTGGTCATAGGTAGTGCTTAACGAGTGGTGTTGTAGTTAATACTCGTTGTAAGTCTTATGTGGTGGTTAACGCTTGGTTTGGTAGTTAATCGTCTTTGAAATTAATCCTCGTTGGTCATAGGTAGTGCTTAACGAGTGGTGTTGTAGTTAATACTCGTTGTAAGTCTTATGTGGTGGTTAACGCTTGGTTTGGTAGTTAATCGTCTTTGAAATTAATCCTCGTTGGTCATAGGTAGTGCTTAACGAGTGGTGTTGTAGTTAATACTCGCTGTAAGTCTTATGTGGTGGTTAACGCGTGGTTTGGTAGTTAATCGTCTTTGAAATTAATCCTCGTTGGTCATAGGTAGTGCTTAACGAGTGGTGTTGTAGTTAATACTCGTTGTAAGTCTTATGTGGTGGTGAACGAGTGGTGTTGTAGTTAATCCTCGTTATAGGTCTTATATAGTAGTTAATGAGTGGCGTGGTAGTTAATCCTCGTTATAGGTTTTATATAGTGGTTAACGAGTGGTGTTATAGCTCATCGTGGTGGTGGTTAACGAGTGATGTGGTAGTTCATCGTTTTTGTGGGTGCTACTTAGTTGGTGGTTAACGAGTGGTGTGGTACATGATCCTCGTGCTAGGTCATACCACGGTTAACGAGTGGTGTTGCAGATAATCCTCTCTTCGTTGGAGTTAGGGCTTACGTGGTGTTGTTTAACGAGGAACATTGAGGTATGAATTTAGGTATTGTTTAACGAGAGATATTTTGGTTCATCTGTTATGTTGTCTCAGTTACCTATATGATGTTTAACGAGAGATATTGAAGTTCATATAACGGGTACACTCGTTCATTAAATTCTGTTCAACGAGCTAAGTTCCTGTTGATTCTTTTCGTTGACTTCTTCAATTAACGAGATATCCTACGAGCTAAGACCTAATGTGCTTAACCCCTTGAGTACGATGACTTAGCCTCTTGAGTACGATAACTTAACCCCCCCTTGATTACGATAACACCCCTCCTCCTTAAACACAATGACAACCTCGTGGAATACGAACTCTTAAAGTCATCGTCCTCAGGTGTTAAATCATCATACTCAAGAGGTTAAGTCATCATACTCGAAGGGTTAACTCATCGTCTTCAAGGGTTACATCATCGTATTCCACAAAAGGGTTTAGTTAGTCATCATATTCAACCTAACCTCACCTGACCTGACCTCGCCTCACCTCGCCTCACCTGACCTCGCCTCACCTCGCCTCACCTGACCTCGCCTCGCCTCACCTGACTCCAACCTAACAGACCATCAGCGTTAATTACCACACTGTACCACAAGAATGCAATTATGATACCTTGTGCTGTGTGTGTGTGGTCATGGGCATTCGTATGTAGAACTCGTGTAGCGTCCGGGTAGACCTTGTTGATATACATATAACACTTAATGAACTTGTTTATATACCTTAAGAGTGGACAGGCTGTAGTGTGACAATGTATATGCTTATAACATTTAAGTATGACTGTATATGTGTTTGTAGTATGATCATTTACATAGGGCTATGCTTATCACGCTCAAGTAAACATACATCTGGTTTTGGATAGGTTGCAGTGTGACAGTATGTAGTATGACTGTGAACACGTGGTTGAAGTATGACAGTATGTAAACTTATCCACTTAAATATGACTGTGTACACGTGGTTCTAGTGTGACCTTTAACGTACTAAGAACACCTCATTAACTCTATATATTTTGTGGGTTACGGACAGGTTCTCGGACGTTTCGCTAATGTACTGTACTTATCACACTCATTACAGGTTGTGTACATATCTCAGGTGGGACAGGTTGCTTGGTTGCTTGCCTTGCCTGATAACGAGGGCTTGGTGGAGCATCCTGAAGGCGTTGCAGGCGGAGGGGGGGAGGAGAAGGAGTAGGGGAGGGGAGGGGAAGAAGCAAGTGAGGAGGGGGAGAGGGAAGGGTAGAAGGAGGAATTGGATAAACAAGAGGAGGAGTAGGAGGAAACACAGACTAACGTATCTTGCAGGACTTGGTGGTGGTGGCTGCCGCAAGGGGAACGGGAGAAAAAAGAACGACTCAATGTATCGTATATGACGCATGAGGTCACGTCGGGAATAATGATGACCAATTTGGGGGGTCTCTCGTCTCTCTCTCTCTCTCTCTCTCTCTCTCTCTCTCTCTCTCTCTCTCTCTCTCTCTTGTTTGGCAGGTATACAGGTTACTCTTTTTACACTATACTGTAACATATCTTTGAGAGTATGCTGGTGGTGGAGACTCTGGTATACTGGGTACTTAAGGTATCTGTGGTCTGGTAAAAAATAAATAAATATATATACGACACTGTGTTAATATTGAGGAGGAGGAGGGAAGGGGGTGAGAGAGAAGGAGGAAGATGATGATAGGGAGGTGGAAGAGATCGGTTGGAGAAATCGACCCACTAACCTCTTGGAAGTGGCAGAGGAGGAAAAAGAAACACGAAAAGAAAAGGAAAAAAGAAGCAGAATTGGAAGAAAGGGAAAAAAAGATGAAGAAAGAAGGATAAAGAAAAAGCTAAAGAATAAGAAGAAAAAACAGAAGTGAACGATAAGAAGAAAAACAAGCAGTAGTGGACGAAAAGAAGAAAAAACAAGCAGAAGTGGACGAAAAGAAGAAAAACAAGCAGAAGTGGACGAGAAGAAGAAAGAAAAACAAGCAGAAGTGGACGAAAAGAAGAAAAAACAAGCAGAAGTGGACGAAAAGAAGAAAAAACAAGCAGAAGTGGACGAAAAGAAGAAAAAACAAGCAGAAGTGGACGAAAAGAAGAAAAAAACAAGCAGAAGTGGACGAAAAGAAGAAAAAACAAGCAGTAGTGGACGAAAAGAAGAAAAAACAAGCAGTAGTGGACGAAAAGAAGAAAGAAAAACAAGCAGAAGTGGACGAAAAGAAGAAAAAACAAGCAGAAGTGGACGAAAAGAAGAAAAAACAAGCAGTAGTGGACGAAAAGAAGAAAAAACAAGCAGAAATAGACGAAAAGAAGAAAAAACAAGCAGGAGGCGAAAAAAAAGAATAACCCACTGCCTGTTAATAACGTCATGACTTGAGACGTGTGGGACCCTCTAATCCTTCGTTAATTATGACAAAAAAATTATATCCATCATAAACAGAACAACGTGATAAGTGTTCATTATAAATAAGAATGACACATCCAAAACTCAGTACAGTGAAACATTCCATATAGCGGACTAACCTCGTATATAATCCGTTAAATGGAGGTTTTGTTGTACACAGGTTAAAAAAAATGCCGGTTAACATGACTCCGAAATTACACCGAAACTCGACTGACTGTAACTGGAGGCGTTTTCTTGTGTTTTTGTTCAGGTTAAGGGGAAGAAATTCTACCTGTGAATTTATGGTAATTAGGAGTCTCTACCTGGGGGGGAGGGTGAGGTCGATTAAGACATTAGGTAGTTCCACCTTCCTTCTCGATTTCGTCCCAGACTTACTCAGGTAGGTAACTCATTATCTTACTCAGGTAGGTAACTCATTATCTTACTCAGGTAGGTAACTCATTATCTTACACAGGTAGGTAACTCATTATCTTACACAGGTAGGTAACTCATTATCTTACTCAGGTAGGTAACTCATTATCTTACTCAGGTAGGTAACTCATTATCTTACTCAGGTAGGTAACTCATTATCTTACTCAGGTAGGTAACACATTATCTTACTCAAGTAGGTAACACACTATCTTACTCTGGTAGGTAACTCATTATCTTACTCAGGTAGGTAACACATTATCTTACTCAGGTAGGTAACACACTATCTTACTCAGGTAGGTAACTCATTATCTTACTCAGGTAGGTAACACATTATCTTACTCAAGTAGGTAACACACTATCTTACTCTGGTAGGTAACTCATTATCTTACTCAGGTAGGTAACACATTATCTTACTCAGGTAGGTAACTCATTATCTTACTCAGGTAGGTAACTCATTATCTTACTCAGGTAGGTAACACATTATCTTACTCAAGTAGGTAACACACTATCTTACTCTGGTAGGTAACTCATTATCTTACTCAGGTAGGTAACTCATTATCTTACACAGGTAGGTAACTCATTATCTTACTCAGGTAGGTAACACACTATCTTACTCAGGTAGGTAACACACTATCTTACTCAGGTAGGTAACTCATTATCTTACTAATAGAGATTATTCATTATCTTGCACAGGTAGGTAACTCATTATCTTACACAGGTAGGTAACACACTATCTTACTCAAGTAGGTAACACACTATCTTACTCAGGTAGGTAACACACTATCTTACTCAGGTAGGTAACTCATTATCTTACTAATAGAGATTATTCATTATCTTGCACAGGTAGGATACTCATCTTCATTATCTTACTCAGGTGTTAAAAGAGCAATATCATCAAGTCATATCAGGCAATAACAACCACAACACAAGTCTATAACCACCACCAGCTTCTCGGGTGACAGGTAAGAGCCACACGGAACGAGTGATCACAGCCAAGAATGACATGTGTTCGAGTCGTTCGGTTACGCTACCCGGCAATTACGGTCAGCACCAAGAGCGGCCGGCTGTGAGAATGGTGGCTCGGGTGAGAGAATGATAGCCCAGGGAGAGAATGATGGCGATTGGGAGATAAAGATAGTGAGAGAGGTGGTCAAGGGGAGAGAGAGAGAGAGAGAAGGCCAAGTGGAGAAGAGAGGAGGAGTGAGCGAAACTGTAAATATGATCAAGGAAGGACAGAGAGAGAGAGAGAGAGAGATTATGCGCGTGTTGCCTCGTCTGGCCACTGCAGGGAAGCGCCGCCTCGCCCTCGTAATGGATGATCAACAATTTTGTTCAGCAAGTTGTTGATGAATGGTGGGGCGGCATGCTACGACCCGGCCACTAGATGGATGGTGATAGTAACAGGTGTTGTCTGGGGGTGTAACGTGGGGTGATATTGGGGGTGCAGTCTAGGGGTGTTTGTGGGTGATAATGGCGTGTAATCTTGGGGTGATACCGGGATGTTGTCTAAGGTAATAATGGAATGCTGTCTGGGGTGTTATCTAAGGCGTGTAATCTTGGGGTGATAGTGGAGTGTCATGTGGGGTGACACTGTTAAAGTTGTCACAGATCAGGGTAAGTCAGATGAAAATAATATATATTTCTTCAAACTAAGGAAGAGTCGGGGAATTTCCTTCTTGGTCAGGGGAAAACTGATTAAGTTGAACAGAAGGCAGGGGAAAAAAATGACCTCCCTTACGAAAAAGTCAGGGAATTTTCATCTTGGTCTGGGTTGTACTTACGTGTTGTGTGGCCGAATAATAATAGTAATAATAATACCGGGTTGTACTGGTGTTGTCTGACCCACTAGTACTACTACTAATAATACCGGGTTTTACTTACGTGTTGTGTGTTCCAGTATTAATAATAATAATACCGGGTTGTATTTATGTGTTGTGTGTTCCAGTAATAATAATAATACCGGGTTGTATTTACGTGTTGTGTGTTCCAGTATTAATAATAATAATACCGGGTTGTATTTATGTGTTGTGTGTTCCAGTAATAATAATAATACCGGGTGGTACTGGTATTGTGGTGCACAGACCTTGTGTGTTTGGGCGGAGGGTGGGTCACTTAACACAATACAATAATTGCTATAATATTTCCATCATGTAATCTATCACGGCTTAGAAAACTAGTATAGATTATTAATACCTATAACTGTTATTAATGAAGTTTATTGTGTGTTATCATGTTATTAGGTCTGTTATAGTCTAGGTGTTATTGTTGACGTATAATATAAATGTTATTTTGTGTGTGTGCTGTATTTTTTTCTATTGTGTATTAGTATTATTAGTGGTAGTAGTAGGAGTAATAGGGGAGGATGGAGGCCATTGTTAAAAAAAAAATAGTAGTAATAGTAGTAGTAGTACAGTAGTAATAATAGAAGCAGTAGTTAATTTTGTAGTGGAAGAGTGAAGATGCATAATTTAGCTCTGTAATAAGAGGACCGACCTAGAGGCAGAGAAGTGGGGTGAATGAACGAGGTCAAGAAGAATGATAAAAGTCTGTGTAAATCAAACCTGACAGAGTAGAATGTGACAGAATGATGACTGACGTGTGTTGTGACTGTGATTGGGAGAAAGAAAGGAGAATGGCGTCTTCAGTGGATTTACACACTTGTTTAATGGTGATAGTGTTAAGGGGCGAAGGTGAGAGAGACAGTTCGTGAGTGTTAAGAGGCGAAGGTGAGAGAGACAGATCGTGTGACATGAGGAGGATGAGAAGGTGAGGAAATAGTGAGAGAAAGATCGTTAATCAGTCATTCCTAAAGGGTGTATAGAAATGATATTGTTATTTTATATTTATACTATAGAGGGTACAGCATAGTACTTCCAGCAAGGTCTTAAAATACGTGTTTTTCTATAGTGGATTATCTAAAAAAATATATTAATATTTTTGTGGTATAACGACGTCTGTTTCATAATATTATTCCATGCAAAAAATATATCTCTGGCGAATGTAATTTTATCTGTTTATATGATGATAGATGATTATTTTAGTATAATTTACAGGGGAAAATAGAATCAGCCGGGGTGGAGGGAGGGGTCCGTTTATTTCTGACACTAGACGAAATGATGGCATCTAATCTAGCCTCACCTAATCTGACGTGTTGAAACCTAAATTAGATATAACTTAATTAAACTTAACTTGATTGTCATGTTAGGTTAAGCTAGGTGAGGTTAGATTAGTTTGGGTTAGATTAGATTAGTTGAGGTTAGGTTAGGTTGGGTAAGGTTAGGGTCAGTTTAGTTGGTTCGTCTCGTGTGCAGTGTAGTGTAAACATACATGGCGGTCACCAACTGATGATATTTCTCAAAATTTCTCAAAGCATTGAAAGACATTTAAAAAATTTCAAGGAAATTATATAATTATTTTGATATTAGTGAGATAATTATTTTTAGTTAATTAATGTCATAAAGCAGATGTATCGAGGCTTAACCAATATCACGATACTCTGAGCAGTTGAGGAAAATAATGTCCATTATTATTGATTTTTTTTATTCAGTGTAATTATAATTCTGACTTTCACTTCACATAATAACAATACACAATTTTATGCATTATTTCGTGCACTGTATACTGTATATACTATTTTATTATATTTTATGGGCAAATAATTCATTACACTGAGGAATTATTAATAAGATGATAATTAGGATAATTTTAATATACTGCACTGTGATCTAACGCTCTTTAACACGGAGGAAATATTGTGTTAATTTTTATGCAAATTTTATGTTGTGTTAACTGTTTATTAGTAATTATATGATTTGGGAAGTTAATAAAATTTATCAGTGTATAATATAGTGGAATTATACGTATTCACTGATATAATTATTAGTTATAGTTTATAGGGAGATAATTTATATTTGTCCATGTGACGAATTGATGTTATAGAAAACGAAGCCAGAAACATAGGGTAATGGAAATATAGATAAATGATAGAATAGAAGATAAGGATAGATAGAGAGGGTAATAGAAGAGGGAGTCTTGATATAGAGAGGTTAATGATGATGGGTCAGGTAACATGCGAGTCACCTGTGGGTATTGTTGTGACGTCACTGTATTGCATGTTGGGTGAGGTGAGGTATGGTGATGGTGGTGAGGGTTGGTGGTGATGGGGACTAGTGATGGTGAGCATGGTGGTGATGACAAAAAAATGATGACTACCATGATAATGACGACGATGACGATAATGGTAATGATGACAATACGCCGATAAGTGATAACAACGAATACGGCGACGATGATAATGATGATGACACAACAACGATGATGATGATGATAATGACGCAACAGACTAACAAAAAGTTGATAATTTAAAAGGTTATTACCAATGATAAATACAGGTGTGGTCTGGTAATTATAGGCTGTTAACTGGTTTATTAGTGGGTAGTGGTGCTGAACTGTTCCTTAATGGAGAACGTTGATTGGCCCAGCGTTGTTCCTTAATGGAGAACGTTGATTGGCCCAGCGTTGTTCCTTAATGGAGAGCGTTGATTGGCCCAGCGTTGTTCCTTAATGGAGAACGTTGATTGGCTCAGCGTTGTTCCTTAATGGAGAGCGTTGATTGGTCCAGCGTTGTTCCGTAGTGAAGAGCGCTGATTGGTCCATCGACATTAACTTCTGTGAAGGCGAAAAAAGCGCTGATTGGTTCAGCTATGGTAACTGTACTTAAAGGGGAGTGCGTTGATTGGCTTATCGACATTAACCACGGTTAAAGCGGACAGCGTTAATTGGTCCATCGGCGTTAACTACTTAAAGCGGACAGCGTTGATTGACATGCCGATAACAGAGGAGGGGGAGAGGATGAGGAGGGGGAGGGGGGAGAGGATGAGGAGGGGGAGATGGTGACGGGTAGGAGGAGGGGGAGACGGAGAGGAGGTAGTGGTGAGTAGGAAGGAATGGAGAATAGGAGGGAATGGAGTGTGGATAGGAAGTGGGAGGAGGAGGAGTGCGGGTAGGACGGATGGAGGGGGGGGGGGCGAGAATGGTTTTAAACCTTAGGTGTTAATTGATGACAAATTATAATGACGAATTTTAATGAGAATCGTTGTGGTAACCGGGGGGGGGGGAGGGGAGGTAGAGAGAGGGGGGGGTAATGTAGCAATAATGGCGTGTGTTTTGTAGTAATGTGTGTGGCGCCTCATGTAGCGTTTGATGGTGGTAATTGGCGGTGCATTTCAGGTAATGTGTGTTTGATGATGGCGGGATATTAATCGATGTTTGTAGGTAATGATGATGGTGGTGGAGGTGGTGGTGATGATGGTGGTGGAGGTGGTGGTGGTGATGATGGTGGTGGTGATGATGGTGGTGGTGTTTGTGGTGATGGTGGTGGTGATGGTGGTGGTGGTGGTGGTGGTGGTGGTGATGATGGTGGTGGAGGTGGTGGTGATGATGGTGGTGGCGGTGGTGTTTGTGGTGATGATGGGAGTGGAGGTGGTGGTGATGATGGTGGTGGAGGTGGTGGTGATGATGGTGGTGGTGGTGGTGTTGATGGTGGTGGTGGTGGTGGTGGTGGTGGTGATGATGGTGGAGAAGGTGGTGGTGATGATGGTGGTGGTGGTGGTGATGATGGTGGTGGAGGTGGTGGTGATGATGGTGGTGGTGATGGTGGTGGTGGTGGTGTTTGTGGTGATGATGGGAGTGGAGGTGGTGGTGATAATGGTGGTGGAGGTGGTGGTGGTGGTGGTGTTGATGATGGTGGTGGTGGTGGTGGTGATGATGGTGGTGGTGGTGGTGTTGATGATGGTGGTGGTGGTGGTGGTGGTGGTGGTGTTTGTGGTGATGGTGGTGGTGGTGGTGGTGTTGATGATGGTGGTGGTGGTGGTGGTGGTGGTGTTTGTGGTGATGATGGTGGTGGTGGTGGTGTTGGTGGTGGTGGTGGTGGTGGTGGTGGTGGTGATGATGGTGGTGGTGGTGATGATGGTGGAGAAGGTGGTGGTGATGATGATGGTGGTGGTGGTGATGATGGTGGTGATGGGAGTGGAGGTGGTGGTGATGATGGTGGTGGAGGTGGTGGTGGTGGTGGTGTTGATGATGGTGGTGGAGGTGGTGATGATGGTGGTGGTGTTGATGATGGTGGTGGTGGTGGTGGTGTTTGTGGTGATGGTGGTGGTGGTGGTGGTGGTGGTGTTGATGATGGTGGTGGTGGTGGTGGTGGTGGTGTTGATGATGGTGGTGGTGGTGGTGGTGGTGGTGGTGTTTGTGGTGATGATGGTGGTGGTGGTGGTGTTGGTGGTGGTGGTGGTGGTGGTGGTGGTGGTGGTGGTGGTGGGTGGTGGCAGTGTTTATTATTAATTATTATTAAAATTAGAATTATTGTTCTTGTTCTTAATGTTGTTATTGTTCTTTTTATTATTAATATTATACTCTTATTATTGTTGTTGTTCTTTTTCGTATTCCTCACTATACATACTGTACGTCGGTCAGTATCATGTTCCCACCATACTCATATCCCCACCATACTCATTCCCACCATACTCATATCCCCACCATACTCATATTCCCACCATACTCATATTCCCACCATACTCATATTCCCACCATACTCATATTCTCACCATACTCATATTTCCACCATACTCATATTCCCACCATACTCATGTTCTCAGAGTATCATGTTCGTCCTGCCATACTCTATTGGATTACAGTGACCGGAGATGAGGGTCCCCCCCCCCCCCCCTCTGCGCTCTCTCACTGTTTACAAACATCTCCGTCCCCGCTGAGAGCTAACACGTCCAGCGCGTGTTGGCGGTGACGTCATGACCGCGTCTGCTGCCGTCTACACACAGTAGTTAAAGATGGACGGGGGGGGGGGGGGATAAAGTTATGGTTGGCTATGAAGTATTAGTTTCTTACGATTTTATTTATTTATTTGTTATTTATTTATTTTGTATTTGTGTTGGTTAATGGTGAGAAAACGTATCTTGTTAAGGTTAGAGTCTCGGTCTAGTTTCGACGCCATTCTCTTCACCTCAACTTTCTTTCTTTTTTTCTTATTAAGTTCTTTCCTTCAACTTCTCAATCTACATCTCTCTTCCTCCTCATTCTACATTTTTCCTCTTCTCCTCCTCCTTTTCATTCTACTGTTTCTTCCCCATACTTCAATTATAAATTTTTTCCTTATAATTAAATTTTTTCTCACGCTATTCTTTCCTCCCCCTCCTCCTACATCCTCCTCCTCCTCTCCTCCTCCTCCTCCTCCTCCTCTTCCTCCTCTCTTCCTCCTCCTCTTCTCCCCTTCTCCTCCACAAGAGAGCGATAATGTTGCGGCACAAACTTCCACTATTAAACACCTGTCTAAAACAACAACAACAACAACAACAATGAAAGTATTTACCTGGACGATAATTAATATTCCTCAACGTACTACTATTAACAAGTTTTCAAAGACGATTAATAAAAAAAAAACTCCTCGCTGGCAACCCTGCTGTTGTACCCTAAACAACAACAACAATAAAAGACCATCCGACTTTTCTTTTCCCAGTATGATCGTATTTTGTCTTATGTATCACGAAGGCAGAGGAGGACATCACGCTGACTATACTACTTGGAAAAAAAATATATGTATGTATATATAATTTTTTTTCCCCAGGGTGGATGTGTTGATAGGATCATTTTATTATTATTATTAATTTTATTATTATTCTTTATTGGGCTGGTCGTGAGATATCTAAAATTGGATTCTGGGAGTGTGGAAGAGATGTGCTATTTGTGTGTGTGGGCGGGGGGGGGACTTTTGGTGTGTTGTGGGTGTTATAGTCAGCATCTTCGCCTCGCAAGCCAGCGGACCCAAGTTCGATCCCCGAGCAGGGTGAAACTATGGGCAAGTTTCTTTACGCCATTTGCCTCTGTCTACCCAGCAGTAATTGGGAACATGGATGTTAATGGATTTGCGGATCGTATTCCGGGGTAATGGTTAGCCAGTGCAGTTGGCGAGTTGTCCGGTCTTCTCGGACTATTCCTTGACACTGGGTAATGCAACTCATTAACTTAGGGTGTGGTTGTTGTGTTGGCGACAGCTTCTGCACCTTAAACAAATTCACGCCTAGGTGGCCGTTGGGCCGGCCATCCTCGTTATACGAGGGGCAACCATTATAGTAACATACATACAGTACTACATACATACATACATACATAGAGTGAGAGAATAAGTGCACATGTGTTTGTTTCTAGCCGTCGTGACCAGGTGTTGCCAGAGAAAACCACATGAGCCGGGGTGTAGTGAGTGTGCTGGCCTGAGGGGGCGAGCAGGTACAGTATGCTTGACCAGGTTCTCTCTCTCTCTCTCTCTCTCTCTGTCTCTCACCGAGAGGAGAGGGTGATGGGAAGTAGTGATAATTATGATGGGGGTGAGGGTGGTTGTGATGAGAGGAGGTCAGGTGTGTGATGAGTAAGTGGAAGTGAGAGTGAAGGTGAGAGGTAGACACAGTAGGTCATGGGAGGAGTGAAACTAGGCATCTTTATCACGCTTATTATACAAGTGACACGACAAGAACAGATGGTAGCCCAGCTGTCACGTTTTCTTCTTAATATACACCAAAATGTACTGTACATAGGTATATAAATAGTGCCATAGTCAGGTATATACATAGTGCCATAGTCAGGTATATACATAGTGCCATGGTCAGGTATATAAATAGTGCCATACTCAGGTATATACATAGTGCCATGCCAATAGTCAAGTATATATACAGTGCCATACTCAGGATTATAATATACCCTGTAGTGCCTTAGTCAGGTATATACATAGTGCCATAATCAGGTATATACATAGTGCCATACTCACCTATACCATAACCCTTTCCTTAAAACAAAATACATATACCTTAAGAACAGGTCGATAATCACAAGATACACATTAGCGTGAACATATAGGTATCTTTACCCAAACAAGAGACCGGTTTGTGGTGTGGTATAAAGTTCAGGGTTTATAATGGTAGATATTTATGTTGATGTGAGTTGTGTTGATTACGAGGTGTTTGAGCCCCGCTGTCTGACCTATTAGATTGATGCCTCGGGTCAGGTCAGAGGAGGTCAGGTAGGTCAAGCGCCTTGTTTGGGCAGTTGTGAGGGGATTGGAGGAGGGGGGGGGGCGGCTCTTAGTCTTGGTGCAGCTGACTTGTTTGACTTGTATGATGGCTTATGGCTTGATGCCTTTAACGTGTCATAATGAGACCTCCTCCTCCTCCTCCTCTTCTTCTTCTTCTTCTTCTTCTTCTTCTTCTTCTTCTTCCCCTCCTCCTCCTCCTCCTCCTCCTCCTCCTCCTCCTCCTCCTCCTCCTCCTCCTCCTCCTCCTCTTCTTCTTCTTCTTCTTCTTCTTCTTCCTGACATGTAACACTCCTCAATGTTCTCAGATGTTCGACGCGATGTTCATGACAAAATTGACATGAACCTTTGTAGTGATATACTGAACATGGGAACAGACTGACTCGTGATATGATGTTTATGACACTCCCTGACACCATATGATAGTGTTTATCTGACGTTTATGACACTCCCTGACACCACATGATAGTGTTTATCTGACGTTTGTGACACCCCCTGACACCATATGACAGTGTTTGATCTATCAGCAGTTCCTTGTCATCGATATATATGACACACTTAGCATACGGCCAGAGACACGACCTACATGTCACGCGACCGGGTGCATGACATGACACTTGAGATACGATGGTGACATGAGGTGACTTACATATATAGTACGTACATACATACATACATATATACATTCATACATACATACATACATACACACATACATACATCCATACATGCATACACACATACATACATACCTACATACATACATGCATACATACATACATACATACATACACACATACATACATGCATACACATACATACACATACATACATACATACATACATACATACATACATACATACACATACATAAGAACATAAGAACATAAGAAAATAAGGAGTCTGCAATAGGCCGGTTGGCCTGTGCATGGCAGCTCCTGTCGAGAGTTACTACCACTCTCTATCATCCATGAATCTATCCAGCCTCCTTTTGAAACTTTCCAGCGTTCCAGCACTTACTACAAAGTTGCTAAGCTTGTTCCACTCGTCCACCACCCTATTTGTGAACCAGTTCCTTCCTATCTCCCTCCTAAACCTAAACTTATCCAACTTGAATCCGTTGCTCCGAGTCCTATCCTGCTCGGATATTATAAGAACTTTATCTATATCCCCTTTATTGATTCCTTTCACCCACTTAAATACTTATATCATATCTCCCCGCACACGCATACATACATACACACATACATACATACATACACACATACATACATATACACACATTACATACATACATACATCCATATACACACACACACACACACTAACCTAACCTAACCCTAACCTTGAAAAAGCCCCTATACGTTAAATGAACCATCCGATAAAACACGGAATCAGATCCCAACTAAAATGGAATAATTCACGTAAGAAAGTTTGAAAAGTCTATATAATTTTTTTGTCGTAAGTTAAGTGAATTAATTAAGACACATTTTTCAATCTTCAGTCAGGTGAATTATTTAACCTTAATAAGTTTCTGAATCTTATCTTTTGTGTTGGACTTTCAAGTAAGTAAAGTTGGATTAATTCTAAAAACTCTCTCTCTCTCTCTCTCTCTCTCTCTCTCTCTCTCTCTCTCTCAGGTTGACAGTGAAGTGTTGCAAGTCACAAAATACGTATAAATAGTTAATGATGTTATCTGCATGTTATGTATGGGCGTTAGCAACACTGCTGGCCCGGTGACAGCACCTTGGCGATCCTGACAAACCAACGATCTCCTGCCACTGGGAATAAGGGAAGGAGATGATAATGATGTGATAAGAGGAAGGGGGCGATAATGATGGGAGAAACAAAGAGGCGATAATGTTGGGAATAAGATAAAGATGCGATAACGATGGGATTAAAAGAAATAGATGATAAAGATAGGAATAAGAGAAGTGGAGATCAAATTTAATGGAAAGATTAGATGTTGAGGGAAGGAAGACATGACAAGGAGGTCAGGAGGTTGAGGAAGAGAGGGAAGGTGGAGGAGAGGAAGAGAGGGAGGGTGGAGGAGAGGAAGAGAGGGAAGGTGGAGGAGAGGAAGAGAGGGAGGGTGGAGGAGAGGAAGAGAGGGAGGGTAGATAGGTGGAGAGGGACGAGGAGGTGGAGAGAAGGGAGCAGGAGGGAGGGGTGGGTGGAGAGGAAGGGAGGGAGGGTAGATAGGTGGAGAGGGACGGAGGGAGGGTGGAGAGAAGGGGAGCAGGAAGGGAGGGAGGGTGGGTGGAGAGGGAGGGTGGGAGGGTAGATAGGTGAAGAGGGACGGAGGGAGGGTGGAGAGAAGGGGAGCAGGAAGGGAGGGAGGGTGGGTGGAGAGGGAGGGTGGGAGGGTAGATAGGTGAAGAGGGACGGAGGGAGGGTGGAGAGAAGGGGAAGGAACGAAGGAAGCTGAAGGGAAGGAATGAAGGAGGGAAGCAGCAAGGTACTACACAAGGCTTCCCAGTTAGTTACAATAATAGTGCCACCTCAGAGTGTCAGTTCTGGGTGATGGTGTCAGCCTCGCTCTGGACACATGCGGGCTGACATAGTGGCACCTGGCTGACACAGAAGGGGAAGGGGGGGGGAGGGAAAAGGGAGAGGATAAAATAGAAGGGGTAAGAGGTTAGGATAATCGTCGAAAAGGGAGAAATAGGGATAATGGGAGAGAGGGGGAGTTAAGTGAAAGGAAAGGGGAGATAAGAGCAACAGAGAGAAAGAGAGAGATAAGAAAGAACAAAAAAAAGGTACAGGAGAAAAAAAGATTAAATAAAGAGAACGAGAGAAAGAAGTAAGAGATAATACAAAATAAGGGGAGATAAAGGGAGAAGAGATAAAGAGAATAATGGCAGAATGGAGAGAGACAATGTTGACAAAAATAATAATAACAGAGAGATTAAAGGAAAATGAGATGATGAGAGGTAAGAGGAAGAGGAGAAGTAAGAGGGGGGGGGGGGGGAGAGGAGGTACTTGAGACCCCAGTCAAGTGAACCATTATGTTTATGGAGACTTTTAAAGAGCTCAGTTTAGTGTCTCTTTATGTCTCACCATTTTTATCAGGTAGTTGGGCTGTCTCTACTTGTTCGTCAGTGTGTGTGTGTGTGTGTGTGTGTGTTTGTGTGAGTGTGTCTGTTTGTGTGAGTGTGTCTGTTTGTGTGTGTGTGTGTGTGTGTGTGTGTGTGTGTGTGTGTGTGTATTACTGAGAAAGAAGATGGTGGAAGGAAAGAAGGAAATAGAGCGGGTAGATAGTGCGAATGAAGGAGAAGAGAGGAATATAGAAGGAAGGAAGGAGGAGGGAGGGAGGAAGGAATGATTGGAATGGTGTTTAGAGATAACTCAAGACATGATTCACTTTATGGCTCACGGCCTGGTTCATTTGTGGCTCTTATAATGGCGTAATTTATGGCTCCCAGTGTGGTTCATCTGTGACTTATATTGTCGTAATTTATGGCTCATGGTCTGGTTCATTTGTGGTTCTTATAATGGCGTAGTTTATGGCTCACTCTGTAGCTTATTTATGGCTCTAAGGTCGTTATGCCATTTACCTGGTGACAGTTGATGGCTCAGTTTACTCCTCATGGTGTGACTTTGTTGGTCACGGTGCGGTCTTGGTATCAGTAATGGCTCAGTTTATGGCTCATGGTGTAGGTGGGACATTTTGTGGCTCCGTAGGTCAGGACATAGTTTACATTGTGGCTGTAGTGGCGCAATTTTTAACTTATTTTGGTGGCTCACTTTATGGCTCATTTTGTGGCTCCGTCAGTCAGGATATAGTTTACACTATGGCTGTAATGGCGCAGTTTATGGCTCAGAGTGTGGACTACTTTGTGGTTCATTACTCGCCCTGGTTCTCTTTTTAATGGGTCGCGTGATACATGAGGTGCGTTCTTCCTCCTCTTCTTACTCCTTCTCTACCTCTTTCTTCTTAATTTCCTCTTACTCCTTCTCTACCTTTTTCTTCCCTCTTCTCTACCTCTTTCTTCTCAATTTCCTCTTATTCCTGCTCTACCTTTTTCTTCCCTCTTCTCTACCTCTTTATTCTCAATTTCCTCTTACTCCTTCTCTACCTCTCTTCCCTATTTCTCTGCCTTTCTTCCCTAAACTTTCTCTTTCTCCTTTCCCATCTTCTCACGGTGGAAAATGGGGGAGGGGTAAAAATGGAAGAGGGAAAGAGAGACAAAAAGTACGAGAGAGGGAAAGAAGGTGAGGGAGGGACTGTATATATATGTACTGTCACATGCCAAGTTTTTCTCACCTTCTGTAGCAACGTGTACTCTCTCTCTCTCTCTCTCTCTCTCTCTCTCTCTCTCTCTCTCTCTCTCTCTCTCTCTCTCTCATATCTCCATTTTTTTCCTTCTAGGACTATTTATATATACATCTTTGTTTTTTTTATTAGTTCCTAGAATCTGAGTCTTCATAGAATTATGGGGATCCGTAGGACTTCAAGACCCAGTACGTAGGGGGAAAGGTGAATGAGTGGGTTAGCGAAATCCATGCTCTATCGGAGATTGCTAACACAGAGCCACATGCGGCCTTTGCAGCATTCACACATGGAGTCAAGCATCGTTGGAACTACCTGATGCGTACCATCCCTGAGATCCGACCCCTCCTCCACCCTTTGGAAGAAGCAATCAGTGTCAAGTTCATTCCCACACTAGTGAAACACCACGACTTAACCCCAGTAGAAAGAACACTTCTTGCACTTCCACCAAGACTGGGAGGGATGGGACTAACTAATCCAGAGGAGATTGCTGACTCTGAACATCAAAATTCACTTAAGCTCACGGCAGCCCTCACTGACCACATAATAGCCCAGAATGCAACAGGGGAAGTGGACACCAGCGAAGTTAATAAGATCCGTAGGTCCATTACAACAGATCGGCAGCACTGCCAAAATGACATGTTGCAGTAACTATTGCTGCAAGTTCCAGAAAATTTGACAAAAAAAGTAGCTATAGCGCAGGAGGTGGGCGCCTCGAACTGGTTAACTACGTTACCGATAAGGGCAAATGGTTTCAGCCTTAACAAACAAGAATTTACAGATGCCATTGCTCTAAGGTACGGTTGGCCAGTAGATGGTTTGCCCTCCCAATGCGTGTGTGGCTATTCCTATGATGGCGATCACGCCATGGTTTGCAAGAAGGGGGGCTTCATATGCATGAGGCATGACGAGGTAAGGGATCTCACAGCAAATATGTTGAAGGAAATCTGCCGGGACGTCATGGTAGAACCGACCCTCCTTCCACTGGATGGCGAGATCCTCCAACACAGGACTTCAAACACATCTAACGAAGCCCGTGTGGACGTCAGTGCTCGAGGATTCTGGACGCGGGGACAGCGAGCTTTCTTCGACATCAGGATTTTTGATCCCATGGCCGTTTGTCACCGTAACCTAGCTCTCGATGCTGCGCATAGGAGGAACGAGAACGACAAGAGAAGGGCATATGGGGAGAGAATTCAAAATGTTGATCAAGGCAGCTTCACTCCTCTAGTGTTCACAACCTCTGGTGGGATGGACCCAAGTGCAAGATGTTTCTACGCCAGACTCGCGGAGCTGATCTCCGAACAGAAGCAGCAGCCCAGAAGTTACGTCACAGCCTGGATGAGATGTCGACTGTCCTTCTCTCTCCTTCGGCCGGCTTTGCTCTGCCTCAGGGGAACGAGAGCTTCTGCCCCTACTCAGACAACTGCTGCAGATATTGACTATGAGGCTACAGTCACTGAATGCCGCATGGATCTGCGGCTCAACTAATTTAACACAGATAGGATAGTTTCTTATGTATTAGGATATTTAATATTAAGGTAAATAAATGGTGGCGAAGTTGTGGCTATTGGGGGAGGCTGGAGGCCACAAAAAAAAAAAAAAAAAAAAAAAAAAAAAAAGTAGTAGTAGTAGTAGTAGTAGAAGTAATAATAGTTGTTGTGGTAGTGGTAGTGGTGCTGGTGGTTATGTGGTGGTGCTGGTGGTAGTAGTAGTTTTTGTTGTCGTGGGGTGGTAATGTAGTAGTTGTAGTAATAGTAGTAGTGGTTGTAGTAGTAGAAAGAATAATAGTAGTAATAGAAACAGTAGTAATAGTGGTAATAGTAGTAGTTAGTAGTACTCGTGAAGAACTATCTGAAATACTTGACGATGATCTTGTTTAACTCCGCAGGAAATAACTCGGTAACTGTACCTGAGGTCTCGTCCTGATCACCAGATTAATGGCTTCAATTATTGCGAGTTTTGATCACGTTTGGGATTTTTTGGTAAGTTTGGCGATATGGGATTTTTTGGAGTTAGTTTAGCGATTTTTTGGAAATTTGGGGATTTTGGGGGGTAAGTTTAGCGATTTTTGGGTCAATATTGTGGATTTATGGCCAAATTTGAGGCAATAAAAAAGTATAATAACCAATAGATCTGTTGTTATTAATACTATAGAAGTGAAAATAAGTCTTATGGATATGTGTACAGTCATGAGTACCTATACATAAAATCATGAACACATTTACATACACAGTCATGACCACGTACAATGAAAGACAAAAGTCGTGTGGTGAAATATGGTGAAAAAGTATGCCGAGGGGCTAAAACTTATGGTGTGCTCTGCCTTGTGGTAGGGGACTCTCATAATGTTTCACGAGTTATATTTAATCTTCGGACAAAACCGCGACACGACTTTTGTCTTTGATTGTACACATATACAGTAGGTATACATACTCACCGTTAACCCTTCCACTCACCCTCTCTTTCTCTCTCTCTCTCTCTCTCTCTCTCTCTCTCTCTCTCTCTCTCTCTCTCTCTCTCTCTCTCTCTCTCTCTTACACAGAACCGGTTCTCGCAGGCTCTCACAGCCACGCATGCACGCAAAGACACACCCATCCTTTCTGCCCCCCCTCTCTCACACACACACACACCTCCCCCAACACACACAAATATCCCCCTAACACACACACCCCCCTAGCATACACACGCACACACACATCCCCCTAACACACACACACACACACATCCACACACACACCTCCCCCCAATACACACAAACATCCCCCTAACACACTCGCACACACACACACACAAACATCCCCCTAACATACTCACACACACACACACACACACACACACACACACACACACACACACACACACATCCCCCTAACATACACACGCACACACACATCCCCCTAACACACACACACACACACACACATCCCCCTAACATACACACGCACACACACATCCCCCTAACACACACACACACACATCCCCCTAACATACACACACACACATCCCTCTAACATACACACACACACACACACATCCCCCTAACACACACACATCCCCCTAACACACACAGTCATCCCCCAACACACACAGTCATCCCTCAACACACACACGCACACAAACACCCCCTAACATACAACCCCCAACACAAACATCCCCCTACATAAAACCTCCCCTCCCCCCCCCCCCCCACAAGCAGGGTCAGAGACAGGGTCACGGTAGGGGGGGGGGGGTGAACCAAGATATTATAAACAGGGTCTCATGCTTATCTCTGGCCACACAAGGTCACTGTAGGCGGTCACCCCTTGATCACCCGCCCATAACTTGCCTCACACTGCCACTACTGCTATTTCCTCTCTCTCTCTCTCTCTCTCTCTCTCTCTCTCTCTCTCTCTCTCTCTCTCTCATTTATTGGTTCTTTGTGTATCCTCTTTCCTTTCCTCTCTTTATTGTCTCACGTTTATCGTTTCTCTCTCTCTCTTTCTCCGCTTTGTCGGTTTTCTCTTCATTGTTCGTCCTTATTTCTTCTCTTTCTGTTCATGGTCTCTCTCTCTCTCTATCACCCTCTGCCTTTGTATCTCTCTTTCTTCGTTTCCCATCTCTCTCTCTCTCTCTCTCTCTCTCTCTCTCTCTCTCTCTCTCTCTCTCTCTCTCTCTCTCTCTCTCTCTCTCTCTCATCTCTGGGCACCTTAGTTAGCTCCGTCATTAACGTTGTCACGGTCTGCAGCTGGTCATGATAGTGGCGCTGGTAGTCGTTTATTTTGGTGCTCAGGAGCCTGTGTGATGGTCTACTACTGGCGACTTTGATGCATTAATGGCGCGCCCGACGAGTTGTTTTGGCGCGTGTCTTCACCCTCTGACGGCTCAACTACTACTGTTACTTTCAGTGTGTGCAGCTTTTTAAATTACTATGATATATCTTACACATTACTGGAGTTGCATCTTTTAAAATTGCTTGGGTATGATTAATTAAAAAAAAGTATTGGGGGGATATATCTTTTACAATTACTGAGGGGAAATGTCTTTTAAATTATGAAGGGGTACATCTTTTAAATAAATGATTGAAGGATATATCTTTTAGAAATCAATGGCTCTTCATCTTTTAAAATGATGAATCTCCAACTATCAGTAACCTTTACCATAAATTTGTGGTTGTTTTCTTATCCTTGATTAATTCACTTTTCTTACTTATTTATCTTGTATTTATGTTGTTAACTTATCGAACGTCCACCAGGTGTTTACTCCCCGGCAGTAAATAGACCCCAATAGTATGTACACCTTTAATAATTTTTTTTTAATTGATGATCGTAATTAATTAAGATATATACGATTCATTTATTATATGTTTTTTAATTCTGTATGTTTTAGTGAGTGTAAATAACAATATATAGGTATTTTAATTTCGAAGATTTTGGCGCGCTTTTTAAAAATTTTCTTCCACTGTTATCACCAGAAACAACGTATTATATTTCAGCTTTTTATTTAGTGTTGTTTATTTTTAACTTACTGTAAATGTGAAGGAGATAATATAGTAGTAGTAGTAAGATAATGGTGTGTAAAATAGGGGGGAGGGCAGATGAGCTGGACCGCCGCCCACTGTTAGGGTGGTGACGCCAGCGTTAATTTGGGCGGGAAGCTGTGGGGTCAAGCCTTCAAGAATCTTACGAGTAAATATTATTATCCAGATTAAGATATTAGACTGTATTAACCTGTTATAGTCTTAGTGCAATTTGACGCCATTTTTGCATCTATTGTAATGAGAAATTTGTCTTACGAATGTTTAAGAATTGGGTTGTGTCTTTAGTTTAAATATTTCATGCGTCTCAAATTACGAGAAAATTTTGACCTACGACCATTTAAGAATCCATCATTGTGTCTTAAATCAGTTAAAAGATCTTTATCACATCAAAAGTTAGAGGAGATTGTAAGTTAGGGTGGCAGGAGACGGCAGGTTCACCAGACGTTAATAGGTGGTGCTGTTGTGTTGATGTTATTGTGGGTTATGTTGGCGGCGTGAGGAGTGTGTCGCCAGGCTAATGTTCTCCTCTGTCTCTTTCCCTCCCTCTCTCCTTCCCTCCTTCATCACTGAGAGGTGGGGGGGGGAGGCACGAGGTATGAAGGGAGGGAGGGAAGGGCACGAGACATGGAGGGGGGGGGGAGTGGCACGGGGCATGGAGGGAGGGGCACGAGACATGGAGGGAGGGAGAGATGGACTAAGAGGGAGAAGGCAGGAGAGTGAGTGGGGGTGGTGGAGATAGAGAGAGAGAGAGAGACAGTAGTCAATTGACAGAGTAACTGGAGAAGGAACGAAGGAAGAGAGGAAGACGGAGATAACAGACAGGTAGACGGACAGGTAAAGATGGCGGGTAAATACAACAACTTGTGTCTTCCTGCTGGTGAGTCTCAAGAAAATTGTCTTCATGGTGGGGAGAAAATTTTCCTTTATGGTGGGGAGGAAAATTGTCTTTGTGGTGGGGAGGAAAATTATCTTTATGGTGGGGAGGAAAATTGTCTTTGTGGTGGGGAGGAAATTTGTCTTTGTGGTGGGGAGGAAAATTGTCTTCATGGTGGGGAGGAAAATTATCTTTATGGTGGGGAGGAAAATTATCTTTATGGTGGGGAGGAAAATTGTCTTTGTGGTGGGGAGGAAAATTATCTTTATGGTGGGGAGGAAAATTGTCTTTGTGGTGGGGAGGAAAATTGTCTTCATGGTGGGGAGGAAAATTATCTTTATGGTGGGGAGGAAAATTGTCTTCATGGTGGGGAGGAAAATTATCTTTATGGTGGGGAGGAAAATTGTCTTTGTGGTGGGGAGGAAAATTTTCTTTATGGTGGGGAGGAAAACTTTCTTTATGGTGGGGAGGAAAACTTTCTTTATGGTGGGGAGGAAAATTTGTCTTCATGGTGGGGAAAATGGGAGGAAAAGTATCTTCTGGCTGGAGAATGCGCGCGCGTGTGTGTGTGTGTGTGTGTGTGTGTGTATGTGCGCGTGTGTGTGTGTGTACAGGAGACATTAATAGTATTTTGATGGGACAAAACAACATCAAAACAGAATACCCAAATTCACATGGATCGGGGGCCCTTTGTTTACCTGCCTCCCAATACATGTGAAATTTCATAAACCTCGATAGTTCACGAGAATTAATATGGCTAGTTATTATTTTTTGCCATATACACACTATTGACGTCTTTTGTATTCACACTTATACACACTATTGAAGTCTTTTGTATTCACACTTATACACACTATTGACGTCTTCTGTATTCACACTTATACACACTATTGACGTCTCTTGTATTCACACTTATACACACTATTGACGTCTTTTGTATTCACACTTATACACACTATTGTCGTCTCCTGTATTCACACTTATACACACTATTGACGTCTCCTGTATTCACACATACACACTATTGACGTCTTTTGTATTCACACTTATACACACTATTGACGTCTTTTGTATTCACACTTATACACACTATTGACGTCTCCTGTATTCACACTTATACACTATTGACGTCTTCTGTATTCACACTTATACACACTATTGACGTCTCCTGTATTCACACTTATACATTATTGACGTCTTCTGTATTCACACTTATACACACTATTGACGTCTTCTGTATTCACACTTACACTCTATTGACGTCTTCTGTATTCACACTTACACACTATTGACGTCTCCTGTATTCACACTTGTACACACTATTGACGTCCCCTGTATTCACACTTATACACACTATTGACGTCCCCTGTATTCACGCTTATACACACTATTGACGTCTCCTGTATTCACACTTATACACACTATTGACGTCCCCTGTATTCACACTTATACACACTATTGATGTCCCCTGTATTCACACTTATACACACTATTGACGTCCCCTGTATTCACACTTATACACACTATTGACGTCCCCTGTATTCACACTTATACACACTATTGACGTCCCCTGTATTCACACTTATACACACTATTGACGTCCCCGGTATTCACACTTATACACACTATTGACGTCCCCTGTATTCACACTTATACACACAGTTATTAAACGGTATCTTGCCATCTCCTCGCCAACCCCTGTGATGACCACCCTTAAAAGACCTTACAAGTTAGTGCAAGACATATACAGTGTGCAAGACAGTGCAACATATACAAGAGAGTACAACATATACAAGACAGTGCAACATATACAAGACAGTGCAACATATACAAGACAATGCAACATATACAAGAGAGTGCAACATATACAAGAGAGTGCAACATATACACGACAGTGCAACATATACACGACAGTGCAACATATACAAGACAGTGCAACATATACAAGACAGTGCAACATATGCAAGAGAGTACAACATATACAAGAGAGTGCAACATATACAAGACAGTGCAACATATGCAAGACAGTACAACATATACAAGAGAGTGCAACATATACAAGACAGTGCAACATATACAAGAGAGTGCAACATATACAAGACAGTGCAACATATACAAGACAGTGCAACATATACAAGACAGTGCAACATATACAAGACAGTTCAACATATACAAGAGAGTGCAACATATACAAGAGACTGCAACATATACAAGAGAGTGCAACATATACAAGAGAGTGCAACATATACAAGACAGTGCAACATATACAAGACAGTGCAACATATACAAGACAGTTCAACATATACAAGACAGTGCAACATATACAAGACAGTGCAACATATACAAGACAGTGCAACATATGCAAGACAGTACAACATATACAAGAGAGTGCAACATATACAAGACAGTGCAACATATACAAGAGAGTGCAACATATACAAGAGAGTGCAACATATACAAGAGAGTGCAACATATACAAGACAGTGCAACATATACAAGACAGTGCAACATATACAAGACAGTGCAACATATACAAGACAGTGCAACATATACAAGAGAGTGCAACATATACAAGACAGTGCAACATATACAAGAGAGTGCAACATATACAAGAGAGTGCAACATATACAAGACAGTGCAACATGTACAAGACAGTGCAACATATGCAAGACAGTGCAACATATACAAGACAGTGCAACATATACAAGACAGTGCAACATATACAAGACAGTGCAACATATACAAGACAGTGCAACATATACAAGACAGTGCAACATATACAAGAGAGTGCAACATATACAAGACAGTGCAACATATACAAGACAGTGCAACATATACAAGACAGTGCAACATATACAAGAGAGTGCAACATATACAAGACAGTGCAACATATACAAGAGAGTGCAACATATACAAGACAGTGCAACATATACAAGAGAGTGCAATATATACAAGACAGTGCAACATATACAAGACAGTGCAACATATACAAGAGAGTGCAACATATACAAGACAGTGCAACATATACAAGACAGTGCAACATATACAAGAGAGTGCAACATATACAAGACAGTGCAACATATACAAGACAGTGCAACATATACCAGAGAAGTGCAACATATGCAAGACAGTGCAACATATACAAGACAGTACAACATATACAAGACAGTACAACATATACAAGACAGTGCAACATATACAAGACAGTGCAACATATACAAGACAGAGCAACATATACAAGACAGAGCAACATATACAAGACAGTGCAACATATACAAGATAGTGCAACATATACAAGAGAGTGCAACATATACAAGACAGTGCAACATATACAAGAGAGTGCAACATATACAAGAGAGTGCAACATATACAAGAGAGTGCAACATATACAAGAGAGTGCAACATATACAAGACAGTGCAACATATACAAGACAGTGCAACATATACAAGACAGTGCAACATATACAAGAGAGTGCAACATATACAAGACAGTGCAACATATACAAGACAGTGCAACATATACAAGACAGTGCAACATATACAAGAGAGTGCAACATATACAAGACAGTGCAACATATACAAGACAGTGCAATATATACAAGACAGTCCAACATATACAAGAGAGTGCAACATATACAAGACAGAGCAACATATACAAGACAGAGCAACATATACAAGACAGTGCAACATATACAAGACAGTGCAACATATACAAGAGAGTGCAACATATACAAGACAGTGCAACATATACAAGACAGTGCAACATATACAAGACAGTGCAACATATACAAGAGAGTGCAACATATACAAGAGAGTGCAACATATACAAGACAGTGCAACATATACAAGACAGTGCAACATATACAAGACAGTGCAACATATACAAGACAGTGCAACATATACAAGAGAGTGCAACATATACAAGACAGTGCAACATATACAAGACAGTGCAACATATACAAGACAGTGCAACATATACAAGACAGTGCAATATATACAAGACAGTCCAACATATACAAGAGAGTGCAACATATACAAGAGAGTGCAACATATACAAGACAGTGCAACATATACAAGAGAGTGCAACATATACAAGACAGTGCAACATATAAAAGAGAGTGCAACATATACAAGAGAGTGCAACATATATAAGAGAGTGCAACATATACAAGACAGTGCAACATATACAAGACAGTGCAACATATACAAATTTTCTTGTCTGTATACAAACAAGAGGTCGCTTGTAGTGATGGAGAGAGTTGGTGTTGTGAGGGAGGGTGGGGGGGAGAGAGGGTGGGAGGGAGAGAGGGTGGGAGGGAAGGAGGGAGTGTAAATATGCAGGATTACTTAATTAAAAACAACACTCTTGATTGTATTATATTCATTCTAAAAACATGACTTGATTTTTTTTTTTTTTTTTGGGATGGGGATGTGTAAAAAGGTGATGACGGTGGTGTGGTGGTGGTGGTGATGATGGTGTTGGAGATGATGGTGTTGGTGTTGATGATGGTGTTGGAGATGATGGGGTTGGTGGTGATGATGGTGTTGAAGATGATGGTGTTGGTGGTGATGATGGTGTTGAAGATGATGGTGTTGGTGGTGATGATGGTGTTGGAGATGATGGTGTTGGTGGTGATGATGGTGTTGGTGGTGATGATGGTGTTGAAGATGATGGTGTTGGTGGTGATGATGGTGTTGAAGATGATCGTGTTGGTGGTGATGATGGTGTTGAAGATGATGGTGTTGGTGGTGATGATGGTGTTGAAGATGGTGGTGTTAGTAGTGATGATAGTTTGGAGATGTTGATAGTGGTCGTGATGATGGTGGTGGTGGTAAGAGGAATAGAAGAGTGTGACGAAGAAGAGAAGGTGAATTGGCAAACTAAATGGGTATGTGGAGAGAGAGAGAGAGAGAGAGAGAGAGAGAGAGAGATATCTTTTTACGACACCTAAACGGTATCACCCACAGACAGACAGGAACTCACACCCCCCCTCCCCCTCCTCCTCCTTTCTTCTCCTCCTGCCCTTCCCTTTTCCTCCTTCTCCCCCTCCCCCTTTCTCCTCCTCTTCATCTTCCTCCTCCTGTATACCAGAGGGTCGTGGTGAGGCTCCGTACACAGGGACTTCCGACCTTGTGTGACTGAGGAAGAACAATGTGTGTCGTGTCTCGTTGACCTAAACAGAATAATTTCTTCTTTTTTCCTCACGTTTATTCGTCTTTTTTGTCTTATTTTCTTTTTTTCTTTCATTTAGTTCTATTTTATGTGTTGTCTCTTTCCTCTTCTTTCCCTTCTTTTTCGTCTTTTTTCATATATTGTTTATTTTCTTATTCTGTTTTGTCTCTTTCATTTCTATCACCCAACCTAACCTAATCCAGCCTAATCTTACCTCTAACCTAACCTAACCATAGTGTAGCGGTCATTAATACGCCTCAAACTCTTCAATCCTTTCCTTCATTAAACTTCCCTCAATATCGTCATCTTACAAGGTACACATATATATCAGCTTTAACATTATAATCACGCTCCTCACCTCCACCATTACCGGTAACAAATACTTGGATACAAAGACAAGTTTTACCTTTGAAGAAATCACTGAGGTGCATCATTAAGACGGCCTAGCCAGGTGTGCAGGCCAGGGAGAGATTCAAGACGCCGCCCTGCCTCCACCATGGTAACCCTATAGATAGATAGACCAATCAGCGTTGAGTTAGTGACCTTGCGGCAACGGTGATTGGTCGAGGTAGTCAAGTGATGCGGCCAGTGAACGTGAAATGCTGTGTCTATATAAACAGCCAGACGAGACCTTCATTACACGGCTTTCTATGTGATATTCTGGCTGTATCCGATTATTATCTGGAGTTTTTTATGTAACTCTTGTAGACTGGTTGACCTCTCTCTTTATTTTATTCTTTTTTTTCTTTCTTTCTTTCTTTCTTTCTTTTCATCGTCTTAATGTGGTTTTTCATATTTTTTTATTATTATTATTTTGTTTTGCTTCGTGACGTCTTCAGTATGGTGAATCACGGAGTTCCCCAGGCCAGTTCTTTCCTCCCTCTTTGTTTCTCTTATTTCTCTTCTTTCTGCTCTCTCGTCTGTGTTTTCTCTACTACATCTTCCTTCTCTCCATCTACGACTATTTTTTTTTATTTTACATCTTCCTTTGTCTTATTTTATCATATAGTGCTTTTCTCTTCAAATTTATCAACATCTTTCTTCTATTCCTTTCCCTTATGTCTCACTCGACCTCGTATAAGTCCCTTCCCTTTACTCCTCTTTTGGTCTTTAACCTCCTCCTCTAACACCCTAACCCCCACCCACACACACAAACACATCTCACCCCCTCTTCCCTCAACACCCCCGTTCCTCCAACAACCCCCCTTTCCCCCCTTTACACTCAGACCATATAGAGTGATACCTGTGTACATGTTGCAGGTGTGTCCGGAGGGAGGGTGACATTAAATACACAGGTTTCCATATATACGTTCCCATATTCACAGCTGTGCGTATTTATCCCCCTTACTCGTGCAACACCCTACCCCCCCCCCCCACACACACACTGTATTTGCATAAGTGTATGTTTGTTCGTGCGTGTGTTTGTGATTTTGTACTGTAGGCAACAAGTGTGTGTGTGTGTGTGTGTGTGTGTGTGTGTGTGTGTGTGTGTGTGTGTTTTACCGCCCTGGTCAACACGGCCATAAATAACCAGTGTACAACATCCAGTACATACACACGAGGGGCGTCTTGGTTCTTGTGGTATGCCCCCTACTCTCCTGCCCTGTATACCCTATGTGGTATTGCTGGTAATGCCCATAGTGGTGGTGGTAGTGGTTGTGTTGTGTGGTGTGGTGTACCCCCTACCTACCTGTGTACCCCTCTACCTACCTGTGTACTCCCCTACTTTCCTGTGTACCCCCTACCTATCTGTGTACTCCCCTACTTTCCTGTGAACTCCCCCTACCTACCTGTGTACTCCTCCTACCTACCTGTGTAGTCCCTCTACCTACCTGTGTACTCCCCCTATCTACCTGTGTACTCCCCTTACCTACCTGTATACCCCCTACTTACCTGTGTACCCCTCTACCTTCCTGTGTACCCTCTACCTACCTCTGTACCCCCTTCCTACATGTGTACCTTACCTACCTACCTGTGTACCCACCTACCTACCTGTGTACCCTCTACCTACCTGTGTACTCCGTCTACCTACCTGTGTACCCCTCTACCTACCTGTGTACCCCCCTACCTACCTGTGTACCCACCTACCTATCTGTGTACCCTGTGTGGTAGTGTTGGTGCTGCCCAGAGTGTATGGGCATCGGACTGAACCACATTTTTTACCACAAGGATCATTTCCGGTAGAGAGTTTGGGGACGATGTTTATCTGCCAGGGTAAGGACCTAGCGGGGCTCCCAGTGAGGGCGTGGGCGTGGTCGAGGCTGTAATGGGGTTCCCTTGATGGCGTGGGCGTGGTTGAGGTCGTAGTGGGGTCCCCTTGAAAACGTGGACGTAGTTGAGGCTGTAGTGGGGTTCCCTTGAGGGCGTGGGCGTGGTTTAGGGCATGGTGAGGTTTTCTTGAGGGCGTGGGCGTGGTTGAGGCCGTAGTGGGGTTCCCTTGAGGGCGTGGGCGTGGTTGAGGACGTAGTCGGATTCCTTTGAGGGCGTGGGCGTGACGAGTAAGGGTCCATATGGGGGCATAGGCGTGGTAGGTGGATGGGCTCTCTTAGGGTGCCATGTCATACACACTATGTCATAGGTTGTGTGGGCGTGGGAGGGTGAATTGTGGGCGTAGGAGGAAGACTAATTGTGAACGTGAGAGAGCTACTTACTGCCGTGGAAAGAAGAATTGTGGGCGTGGGAGGACGAATAGTGGGGGCGGGTGAATAAATTGTGGGCGTGAGAGGATAAAGATGAACTGTAGGTGTGGAAAGGCGAGTTATGGGCGTGCTGTGGGCGGCTTATGATGTTAGGAGACTGATATATTATGACCGTAGAGACGAAAGTAGTGGGAAAGTGGCGAGAGGAAGTGACGGTATGGTGATTGATGGTGAAGGATGGTGTTATAATGGTGATAATGATAGTAATAATGAAGTTCGCTATAATGATGACAGTGATGATAATGTTGATGATAGTAATAATGATAATGAAGTTCGTTATAATGATGATGACATTAGTTATTGTAATGTTCCCAAGATAACACCAATGTGTGTGTATTGTAGTTTTAGTGGTGGGGAAAAGGGTGTAATACTAGTGGTGATTGTGGTGGTAACTGGTGATTGTGTTGATGGTTGTAATGGTAACTGGTTATTGTGATGATGTCATTGGTGATTGTTGTGTCATTGGTAATTGTATTGATGGAGTTGACTGTGGTGGTGACTGGTGGTTGTAATGGTAACTGGTTATTGTGATGATGTCATTGGTGATTGTTGTGTCATTGGTAATTGCATTGTTGGAGTTGATAATGGTGAATGTGGTGGTGACTGGTGAAAGGGCCGTGGTCGCCAACCCTCAGAGACCAGGATGACCCCTTGATTTAGTTCACATTAATCACTTATGGATAAAATAGAGCTGTACCTGCTGCATAATTATCCAATCAGATGTATAAACAGTATTTGTGTAGTTGTGGGGTATTTGATATGTCGTAGAATATGTGCAAATGGAATGTAGTTTTATCAGCGTCACCTTACGGATAATGATGATGATAGTAGTAGTAGTAGTAGTAGTAGTGGTGGTGGTAACAGTAGTAATAGTAGATAAAAAATACGGGTAATAATAATAATGTTATCATCAGTAATTTATATAAAGGACAAAACACTCAACATCATTACTAAAGAACTGATATTAAAGAACAGAAAATCCAGAAAAGAAAACATGTATAGAAACCAGTGTATAGTAATAAAAAAATACTGAACACCTCACAGCCTTGGAGATGTAAACTGCCCTTATAGGTTTACCGGCAGGTCTACACCCTCTCGGTAAACAGTTTACTTAATGACAGTGTAGACCCCGGCCACCAAGTTAAGTTTATGTAAGGTTAGGTTAACTTTGCACACGTTAGGTAAATCTGGGTAGGAATAGGGTGAGGTTAGGTTAGGTTAAGTTATATTTGGTTATTTTATGTTAGGTTACGTTATATTACGTTTGTAAATTAAGGTTGAAAACGTACGGATGTTGTTAGATAAGGTTAAATTAGGTTTGATGGGATTAGGTTAGGTAAGGTAAGGTTAGGTCACTTAATATTCTGAGGTCAAGTTAGTTTAGGTAAGGTAAGGTTAGGTCACTTAATATTCTGAGGTCAAGTTAGTCTAGGTAAGGTAAGGTTAGGTTAAGTTAGCTTGGATAAATTGAAGAATTACTAGGTTAGGTTAGATAATGTAGATTTAGATAGGATGAGGTTAGGTTAGCATAATAGATGTTAGGATGGATTAGACAGTAGTAGGTTAAGTTAGCTTAGGTTAGCTTAGATAAGGTTAGGTTAGCTTAAGTTAGGTAAGGTTAGGTTGGGTTAGTTTAGGGATAGAATATTAAAATGTAAATTAGGATAAATTAATTAACAAAGAAACACACACACACACACACACACACACACAGGAGCAGCAGGGTAGTCATGGCTCCTATTTTGAAAGACATTAAAAAAACAGCCACAAGAAATACAGATACAGTGGTGTGTGTGTGTCGCTAGAGCGGGGTACCAGGATGGGATTGTTGTGAAGTCCTCATTAAAATGCCTTTCTCTCGCTTGGATTGTTTTAGTATATAACAGCTTGTTGAACCTGACTTAATTTGTTTACTGTTTTTTCTTGGGAGATACTCGTGTGATGAATAGAAATAATTTAGAATAGTTGTGGTTAGTAGCGGTGGTAGTTAGTAGTAGTAGTAATAATAGTATAGTAGTAGTAGTAGTATAATAATTGTTGTAGTAGTACCAAATTGTACCTAAAATTTTCGTACAGTAATTAATAAAAAAAATAATCATATAAAATCAAATCAAAATATTACACTAAAAATAAATAAGTCTGATGTTTAGTATAAAATAAATGCCAATGAAAAAATATATATTCTTATAAGACTAAAGATTTAAGACTGAAGGTTTTAAGACTTAACACTTACAGTAAGACTCAGGTGAAGGGTACTTGAAGACCCCGGCCTTACAAACACAACAATTAACATTACAATAACAAAGACACAGTGAAGGAGTTTCTCTTCTACACTTTGCTTAATTGTTTTTGTAATGCCTTCATAGGTAAACAAGGTGAAAGCAGACAATATATATCTATCTGTCTGTCTGTCTGTTTGTCTGTGTGTGTGTGTGTTACGTGGTGGGTGTTACGTCGAGAGGTGTTACTTAGTGGGATGTTGCTTGGATGTTACGTAAGGCGTCGACTGACCTGCTCATCTCTACGTGATTCAGGTAAGGTTGACCACTGGAGATTGAATGGGATAGATAAAGAGAGATAAGGATAGATACGAGGATTAGCACTTAGTAGATTATAAAGCTTAGGTGACAGATGAGAGTTGATGGAAGGAATAGATAGACGCGATAAAAGGGAAGTAGTGGACGGTAGATGGAAAGGCTGGAAGGATTGTAAAATATAGTAGACGACAGGTGAATGTATTGTAGACGGGGGCAATAGATAAGAGGTGAGGGTATTGTAGAAGGTAGATAAGACGTTGTAGACAGTAGACGGTAAGGTATTTTATCCAGAGTGGTCGACCAAGAGTCCACTTCTGTACGGAGGGAAAAATAGTGGTCATTTTTACCCCTGTGTCCTGTCCGGTACAGTTGATCAAGGCGGGGGTAGGTCACTCCAAGTACGGTCCGAGCAAACACCCCGCCTCGCCCCACGCCCGCCCGTCCACACTCCCGCACGCCCGCCCGCCCGCCAGCCAGCTACCCACACCTGCACCGCCTCATACTGTCTTCCTCTTTTCCCACGCCCACACTCTCATGTTCACCCCTCCTCCTCCCCCCTCCTCCCCCCCACCACTACCCAACCATACATATAGCAGACAGGTGTGTGTGTGTGCGCGTGTGACTTAAGGCAGCGCGTCATGATTGTAGTTCACTTGGAAGACTATTAGACAGGTTTTTTCCTAGGGTATACATCACAAGCCGGTTTTTTCCTTGCCTAGGAAGTACACCACAAGATTTTTTTTTCTAAGGAAATATACCAGACAAGTTATTTTTCCTCCAGGAGATACACGAGTCTAGCTGGTGAATTATTCCCCGTAAGATGGCCTTCCTGGGAAAAAATTTAACGGTGCTGTATTTCCTCGTCTGATTTATGGTTTGTGTATGCTGATGTATTTTGTTTTGTATTTCGTTATGTACCTCGATGTGTAGTTTCCTTCGCATTCAGTATATTTTATCTTGTTTTTCATTGTTTATTTTGTATTCTTCGTTGAGTCTGATCTTACATATTCCGCTGTGTATTTCGCTGAAGGGTTAGGTGTTGAACTGGCAAACTGTGTGTAAGAAAGAAGTGCTCCTTTGTCTGTGGAGTGCGGCGGTTGAGTGGATACAGAGCTCATCTGAGCCAGGGGTCAGTGATTCGATTCCCGGACGCCCCCAGTTCACCCAGCTGTAATTGGGTACCTAAGTTTACAACTTGGGGAAGTGAAGTACAGTACCGGCCATGCTGCCTCGTGTACCAAAGGCTTAGGATACAGTGTGCTATATCCACACTGTCCCTAACTGGCAGTCATGCCTATGGGACCCACTTTTATTAAGAGAAATAAAGTTTTGTCTCAATCCGATATTATTAATAATAATTTTATTGTTGAAAATAATAATAATAATAATAAAAATATATAATAACAACTCTACAAACTGAGAGAGACATAAATAAAGATGGACTGAACAATAACAGTACTTACAGCGATAGCATAGTTACCTCATCTGGATAACAGCTGACTATGTAAACAATACCACGTGACACGACGCGTATAAACACGTCTGAGTTATTACCTTGATGATGATAATAAGTCACATAAATATTAATGTCACTGCTTCTGTTATTAGTGTATTAGTTCAGGTATTAATACAGTGGTCCAGTGGTAGCTGTCACTCACTGTAATTATACAGTGGTCCAGTGGTGCCCGTCACTCACTGTAATTATACAGTGGTCCAGTAGTGCCTGTCACTCACTATAATTATACAGTGGTCCAGTGGTGCCTGTCACTCACTGTAATTATATAGTGGTCCAGTGGTGCCTGTCACTCACTATAATTATACAGTGGTCCAGTAGTGCCTGTCACTCACTATAATTATACAGTGGTCCAGTGGTGCCTGTCACTCACTATAATTATACAGTGGTCCAGTAGTGCCTGTCACTCACTATAATTATACAGTGGTCCAGTGGTGCCTGTCACTCACTGTAATTATACAGTGGTTCAGTGGTGCCTGTCACTCACTATAATTATACAGTGGTCCAGTAGTGCCTGTCACTCACTATAATTATACAGTGGTCCAGTGGTGCCTGTCACTCACTGTAATTATATAGTGGTCCAGTGGTGCCTGTCACTCACTATAATTATACAGTGGTCCAGTGGTGCCCGTCACTCACTGTAATTATACAGTGGTTCAGTGGTGCCTGTCACTCACTATAATTATACAGTGGTCCAGTAGTGCCTGTCACTCACTATAATTATACAGTGGTCCAGTGGTGCCTGTCACTCACTATAATCATAGTGGTCCAGTGGTGCCCGTCACTCACTATAACTATACAGTGGTCCAGTGGTACCCGTCACTCACTATAAATATACAGTGGTCCAGTAGTGCCTGTCACTCACTATAATTATACAGTGGTGCCCGTCACTCACTATAAATATACAGTGGTCCAGTAGTGCCTGTCACTCACTATAATTATACAGTGGTGCCCGTCACTCACTATAAATATACAGTGGTCCAGTAGTGCCTGTCACTCACTATAATTATACAGTGGTCCAGTGGTGCCTGTCACTCACTATAATTATACAGTGGTCCAGTAGTGCCTGTCACTCACTATAATTATACAGTGGTGCCCGTCACTCACTATAATATACAGTGGTCCAGTAGTGCCTGTCACTCACTATAATTATACAGTGGTCCAGTGGTGTCTGTCACTCACTATAATTATACAGTGGTCCAGTAGTGCTTGTCACTCACTATAATTACAACATTGGGTGAATCAAAGAGTTTTAATGTAATAGATAGATGGAGGTAGGAGAGAGAGAGAGAGAGAGAGAGAGAAGAGGGAGGAAAGAAGGAATGAGAGTGAGGGTGGATAACGGAGGTAAGGAAGGTGAGAGGGGGGGGGAGGGAGGGAGGGAGGGAGGGAGGCAAGGCGAAGGGAAGGAGAGAGAGACGGGGAGGGAAGGAGGGAGCCGTAATACAAACATCAATACACAGCTAAAAATCGACTACAGTACGAGACATGAAAGCTAAACTCAAATTGTAATCCCGGAACAGAGAACTCAGCTAAATTTAAGCTATATCAGTACATATTATTAAAAAAAAAAAAGCTATACTCGAGTTAACTTTCACAAAAAAAGTTACTCTGACTAATTATTATTATATGATTAAAACATTAGGAAAAAAGTTAATAAATGCTTTGTTTGACTTTTTTACGTGTGTTTGTCTTTCGTTTTCAAAGGATTTTAATGGATTTTGTTTCATTTTTTATGTATTTTTTTTATTATTATTCAATGGCTGAATTATATATTACATAAGGCAAGTATAAAAGTTATGTATCTTCTTAATGGGAATCCGAGAAAGACTTTTGATAGATTGTGATAAATATTAATGATTGTTTTATGTTATGGAGTCTGATCTTTTCTTTTTTTTTATTATTGATGGAATTTATATTTTATTTTGGGAGAGAGAGAGAGAGAGAGAGAGAGAGAGAGACCGATTCGCTTCTACCCTTTCCTTAACCACCAGTACTTTCCCATTCCCCAAGACAGCGAGAGACCAAACCCGTGTCCATTCTCATCACCTCCTCCTTCCCTCCTTCACCTCCTCCTCTTCCTCCCCTCCTTCTCCTCCTCACCACCCCCTCCTCACCACCCCCTCCTCTCCTCCCCCTCTCCCCCCCCCTCCCTGTACTTGACCAGACGAAAAATGGCCAAGAGAGGACGTAAAGGAAGGGAGGAAGGAAAGGATGAGGAAATAGGAGGACTAAAAATGAGGAAAAGTGCCTGTAAGCTGCACTAAGCGCCAGGTTCAGGAGGGTCGAGATTGTGGGTGTTATGGCGTGTCTTAGTGGCGTTTATCGTAGCCGGCACGTGGCTCTATAATCATTCTGGGTCTTTAAAAGTAAATAATTGAGCTATTGACTCTAAGCATGAAGTGGGGGGTCGGTGTGGGGGGTAGTGATGGAGGTGGTGGAGTGAGGGGTAGTGAGGGGTGGTGGTAGGAAGGGGGTAGTGATAGAGGTGGTGGGGTGAGGGGTAGTGGTAGGGAGGAGTAGTGGGGGGGGTGGTGGTTGGGGGATACTGAGTAATGGTGGGTGGTGGTGGGGAATTCTGACTGTGGACGGCTGGGTCTAGAATGCCTCAAACAGACAGACAGACAGAGATCTCAGGTACTGACACACACTCACAGACTTGACGACATACTCACAAGAATAAAGACAAGAGGCACAGTAAACTAGAATAACTGACTCCTGCACACACACACACACACACACACACACACACACACACGCACACGCACACGCAGCAGTCCAGGTAAAGCAGACACACAGTGGGTGTTCTATCGATAAAGATATAGGGAATGTGGGCAGGCCATTTAACCTTGAAGGAACAGGTGTAGTGGGGTATAGTACAGGTGTTCAGCAGGTATAGTGGGATACAGTACAGGTGTACAGCAGGTGTAGTGGGGTATAGTACAGGTGTTCAGCACGTGTAGTGTGGTACAGTACAGGTGTTCGGCACGTGTAGTGGGGTACAGTACAGGTGTTCAGCAATAGAGACAAGTACGACACAGTCAGCTGTTCAGGTGAATGTGGTACAGTACCGTAAACACAAGGTCACAGCGCCAGCAGGTAAGGTCTGACCACAGGGACGCTGGCTGGCTGGTCCTGAACACAGCAGTCAGCCCGCGAAACTCACACCGCCCTGATATTTACTGCCGGAGTGGCCCGTTCCCCGCCACGCCAGGATACACCCCAGCCCCTCCCAGGATAGGGGCTAGTGTCCCGTGGCAGGGGCAGCCTGGATAAGGTACCGGGCGGATAATTTAGTGCGACAAGCCGTGATGCGGACATGACAATTCGGGGCTGGGCCGGTGGTGGATGTGCGGGCTGGATGACCCCCGCGGGCTGATGGATGACCTCCCTGGATGCATGGATCGGTAATAACAAAGATGATGACGATAAGGGCAGGAGGTACAGGTAGTAATGGCTGGATGATATCAAGGTGGACGGTGATGAGAGGAACTGGGATGGAGGAGTGAGGAGACAGAGAGACTCACCTGAGGAGACTGAGACTCGTGTGATGCGGGACCCAACACCTTGAATCAGGTGAGATAATTACAGGTTCCTTTAGACTTGGGATGACGGAGAGAGAGAGAGAGAGAGAGAGAGAGAGAGAGAGAGAGAGTTCCCAGCATGATTATGGTGGGGTGTAGGGGGGGGTACATAACCACAATAAGTTAAGATAGTTTAGGTTAAGTTAGCTAAGGTTAGGGTGGTTAATCTCCAGGGGGGAATTAAGCTGGGGTGTATAATCTTCAGGTGATCCAGAGGTTAAACTGCGTGGTTAAATGGCCCATCTCTCGTGGTGTCATCATGGAGACAAGGTGGTTAGTTATAGTCGAGTCTCTGCGCTATATTGACTCCATATTGGTTTGTCTTTTTGTTTTATTGTGAGGTTTACGTTTGTTTGCCGTTTCCTCTATGCCTCTTCTTCCTTTCTCTTCATTACTCTTCTCCCCTTCTTTTTCGTCACTTCATCCTCCTCCCTATCGCTCTGTCTTCCTCTATATTATGCCTCTTCTTCTTCCTCTCCCTCCTCCTCCTCTTCTTTTTCTTCCTTCTCCTCATCTTCCCCATCACAACTTCATTTTCCTCCCCCTCCCCTCCTTCTCCCCCTCCCCTCCTTCACCCCCTCCCTTCCTTCACCCCTACCTTCCTCCCCCTCCCCTCCTTCTCCCCCTTCCCCCCTTCTCCCCCTCCCCTCCTCCCCCTCCCCTCCTTCACCCCCTCCCTTCCTTCACCCCTCCCGTCCTCCCCCTCCCCTCCTTCTCCCGCTCCCCCCCTTCTCCCCCTCCCCTCCTTCACCCCTCCCATCCTCTTGCTCACTGCGGCTCTTCTATAATAGATTCACTCGTGTCTCGGGTCCAAGTTGTGACGTGTTGTGAACGTGTTGGTACAGCATATGAATCTGGTGTGTCCCATCCTCTCCCCTCTCCTCTTCCCGCTCCTGTTCCACTCCCTTCCCTGCTCTCTTCCCCCTCCCGCTGCATCCTTTCTTCCCCCCCTCCCACCTCCCGTTTCATACCTTTCCCTCCCTTCTTCCCCCCCCCCTTCCCGTCCCCACCCCTTTACTCCTCCCCTTCCCTTCCCATCCCACCCAGGGGAAATAGAGTGGTAACTGAATGAAAGGAATGAGAGTAGTAAAGGGGAGGATGATAGCCTTGAGAGAGAGAGAGAGAGAGAGAGAGAGAGAGTCTAAATGAAAGCGAGAAAGAGTAAGAAGCAGAGAGGGAGAGAGAGAGAGAGAGTTGGTGACAGAGTGAGTCATACACAATATATCAAAGATTCTCCATACTCTCTCAGAGCCTCCACCTACTGCTGGGGGGTACGAGGAGAGAGAGAAGGGAGGAGATGTACCTTGTCCTCTGCTGTGTGGGGAGGACAGAGAGAGGAGAGGGGAGGATATGCCCTTGTCCTCTGCTGTGTGGGGAGATATATTAGGGGAGGCGAGGGGAGATGACCTTGTTCTCTGCTGTGTGGGGAGGACAGAGAGAGGAGAGGGGAGGATATGCCCTAGTCCTCTGCTGTGTGGGGAGATATATTAGGGGAGGCGAGGGGAGATGACCTTGTTCTCTGCTGTGTGGGGAGGACAGAGAGAGGAGAGGGGAGGATATGCCCTTGTCCTCTGCTGTGTGGGGAGATATATTAGGGGAGGCGAGGGGAGATGACCTTGTTCTCTGCTGTGTGGGGAGGACAGAGAGAGGAGAGTGGAGGATATGCCCTTGTCTCCTGCTGTGTGGGGAGATATATTAGGGGAGGCGAGGGGAGATGACCTTGTTCTCTGCTGTGTGGGGAGGACAGAGAGAGGAGAGGGGAGGATATGCCCTTGTCTCCTGCTGTGTGGGGAGATATATTAGGGGAGGCGAGGGGAGGAGATGACCTTGTTCTCTGCTGTGTGGGGAGGACAGAGAGAGGAGATGGGGAGGACAAATTGTCTTTCAGGGAGACATAAATCATACATTTGTCATTAAGGATAAAGTTGTGTATCCAGTTAGACTTATATTTATAAATGGATTTACCTGTAATTACCGTCTTAGTAATTGTGAGAGGACACAGGTGTATTTACTATATATTGATCATCTCTCTCTCTCTCTCTCTCTCTCTCTCTCTCTCTCTCTCTCTCTCTCTCTCTCTCTCTCTCTCTTATTTATGACTTTCTGCCTAAATAAGCATAAATATAATAATGATATGTTTGTGTTACAGGTAGGTGTGTGTGGCCCGTCTCTGCCAGGTGCTGAGTAAACTGTAGGTGAGGTGACGCCCTACTGCAGGTGGTGAGTTCTATTGAGTTTATACCCGAAGGTTATTCAATGTGGTGGGTGCGGCGGCCGAGTGGACACAACACTCGCCTACTGTTCTAAGAGTCACAAGATCGATCCCAGGACATTGCAAGTTCACTCAATTGGGAAAGTGAATAAGGTCGAGTTCAGTGTCTGTATGTGTGTGTGTGTGTGTGTTAATATGTGTGTGTGTGTGTGTTAATGTGTGTCATGCCAACATAAACAAGTTAAACAATTCACATGTGTTGGGGCGATGAGTCCCCCCCAACACCTAAATTTTTAAAAATGTTAATGTTCAGGTGACGATAGTTGGCACGACGCTGATATTTGGGATTACACACACACACACACACACACACACACACACACACACACACACACAGAACTACAACATACAGTACATTACAGCCACTATCACTATTACCATCATTACTATTACCACCACTACCATCACCACGACCATCACCACTACCATCACCACGACCATCACCACTACCATCACCACGACCATCACCACTACCACCACCATCGTCAACACTAACTACAATCATCACCACTACCATCATCACCACTACCATCATCACCACTACCATCATCGCCACTACCATCAGCTTCACCATTATCAATACCACCACCACAACCATTACCACACTTACCATTACCTCGGTCCTCCCCTCATCTCCCCCCCCCCCACCCTAGGGAGAGGGAGGGGGGGGGGGGAGACGTCAGGTACATAGACCAAGACTAATCTATTACATGTCCCCTTATGGTGAGAGAGATCCTGATCCCCCCTCCCCTCCCTTTCCTCATCACTCCTCTCCCCTCATATCTCCCCTGTCCATTCCTCGTCTCTCCCCTCCCCTCACCCCTCCCCTCATCTTTTCCCTCTCCCCCCCCCTCCCTCCACCACAGATTCTCTTTTAAGTCTCACAAGAATAAAGGAATTCGCTTAACTGGAAACGACAGCCAATATGTCGCCCAAATTGCACCGAGAGACTACCGTAACTCGAGGCGTTTTCTTAATGTCTTGAGAATGAACAAGTTAAAGGAGAAACTCGTACAGTGAGGGACTTTTTCCGTCAGTGAGGAAGTGAGATAGAGAGTAACGGATAGGTGAATGTTTTAGTGAGTCTCAGTTAAGTATAGTTAAGGTTAGTCTTGGAAGGTTATGTTAAATTGATATTGTGGACAAATATAGTGACTTAGTTGGTTGTCACGGAGTTGTGTTTTGTTCTCCGTCAGTAAGTGAGGAGATGAGTTTGTGAGTGAGTGAGAAAGTGACTGAGTAATTGAGTCATTGAGTGAGGAAGATAGTGAGTAATATGTGAGGGAGTGGGTGTAAGTTAGTCATTGAGTGAGATATTGAATGAGGAGATTTTCAATGTCCGGGTGTCATATAGAGCTGCTGACGCAATTTGAAATCGCCCAGGTATGGTTCTTCAAGAATTTGAACCCTACTTCCCTTCTTCCCTTCCACCTTCCTTTCCTTCCCCCTCCTCTCCACCTCTCTTAAGAGTTCCTCCCCCCTCTTGTCTTCCCCAGGGGTCCTGCCTTAGGGGGCCTTGCTGCCTTCCTTCCTTCCTTCCTCCCCTCTGAGGGATGATGGCAAATCCCCAGTAAATCCCCACGTCTGTTAATGACGGGGGTGGGGGGGGGCTCCCATGGCGTGCTGGCCTCCCCAACTCCCCACTCCCTACGCCGGTCGTGTACTGCATTATGTCTTTTACCTGCCTCCCCTCTTCCCTTCCCCTCTCCTCCCTTCACCTCCTCCACTCGTTTGGTCTTTCCTCCCCTTCTCTTCTGGCTTCCCGCGTCCCCGGCCTCCCCAGCCTCTCCCAGTCTTCCCACCACCTCCCCAGCCTCCCCCAGTCTCTCCACCACCTCCCCAGCCTCCCCCAGTCTCCCTATCACCTCCCCAGCCTTCCCCGGCCTCCCTTCCACCTCCCCAGCCTCTCCCGGCCTCCCCACCACCTCCCCAGCCTCCCCCAGTCTTCCCACCACCTCCCCAGCCTCCCCCAGTCTTCCCATCACCTCCCCAGCCTCCCCCGGCCTCTCCTCCACCTCCCCAGCCTCTCCCGGCCTCCCCACCACCTCCCCAGCCTCCCCCAGTCTTCCCACCTCCTCCCCAGCCTCCCCCAGTCTTCCCACCGCCTCCCTAGCCTCCCCCAGTCTCCCCATCACCTCCCCAGCCTCCCCCGGCCTCTCCTCCACCTCCCCAGCCACTCCCGGCCTCCCCACCACCTCCCCAGCCTCTCCCAGTCTTCTCACCACCTCCCCAGCCTCCCCCAGTCACTCCATCACCTCCCCAGCCTCTCCCCACCACCTCCACAGCCTCCCCACCACCTCCCCAGCCTCCCCCAGTCTTCCTACCACCTCCCCAGCCTCCCCCAGTCTCCCCATCACCTCCCCAGCCTCTCCTCCACCTCCCCAGCCTCTCCCGGCCTCCCCACCACTTCCCCAGCCTCCCCCAGTCTTCCCACCACCTCCCCAGCCTCCCCCAGTCTCCCCATCACCTCCCCAGCATCAATAACAGCTCCCACATGCAGTTGACCATAATGGTAGTATCAGTTACCAGGGGGGGTGTTATTGTTAGTGTGTCAGGCCAGTGTTATGTCTCTTTTATTGCCTTCCTCTTATGCATTATTATATTATTGTGTGTGTGTGTGTGGGTGTGTGTGTGGGTGTGTATGTGTGTGTGTGAAAAATCCCCACTTTAAGAAGAATTTTCTACTTTTTCACAACTTTATATTTCATACTTTGGAAAAAATAATTGTCGTTAACCCGTTCATCTCTTTCAACACTTGAGTATTTTATTTAGCTGAGAGAGAGAAAACCTGCAGCACTGAGAGGGTTAAAACTTTTCCCGATTAAAGAGGTTTTTTGCTGTGTTAATCTTTAGGGAGACATTTTCGTAAAATTTTTGTGTTGATATAAGCAGGTGTTGTCCTCTCACATCAAAGGTGACAGTGTTGACTAGAGGCGAGTGTCTTGCTGAGTGTCTTAAGTGTCATGTGAGAGTGTTGTTGAGTACCTTGCAAGTGTCATGTAAGTGTCTTGTTGAGTGTCATATGAGTGTCTGTCTCAGTAAACGTAATTGAACTTTTTTCTTTCTTCTTCTGTTGGATGTCTAAAAACAAACTTTTTCAATAAAGATTCATTTAGTAAACCTCCTTTGATGCTGTACACTGGAATGGTTATACTCTCTCTCTCTCTCTCTCTCTCTCTCTCTCTCTCTCTCTCTCTCTCTCTCTCTCTCTCTCTCTCCTCAACTATGTTATACACACCCTTGATATATATCGCATAGAGGTCCAGTATATCGCTTTTAAGTTATACTCTACTATATATGCCCTGGCTATAGTATATAATTGATCTAGGTTATATAAGAATTGGCTATATAACTCAGCTCATAAGTTATACTACATCCCCCCTGAATTATATATCCTATACGCACTGGGTATATCTTAATGATCATCTCCATGTTATTATATACCTGTTGGATATATCTTTCGGGGTTTATGTTATATGTTATACTTTATCTCGCGTCTTGTAGTTTATATACGCGCTGGATATATCTCGGAGTATATCTATAAGTTATACTCCATCCAACATCTTTTCCCTATTGACTTAGCTTGAATATATCTTTTGAGTATATCCTTCCAGCGCTTGAGTATATCTGGGAGTATACTGTATATCTTACCTTATAACTGCATCATAGCCGTAGATATATTTTGAGTATATCTTTTAAGTTATATTCTTTCTCCCCCTCATGAGTTACGGTATATACGCCCTGGGTATATCTTTGAATATAAATTATTCCTGCATTATACTGCCTAACAAGGGGTGTACTCTTCTCTGGGCGGGGTCGAGGGAGTGAGGGAAGGAGGGCGGGGAGAGGGAAGGAAGGAGGGGGAAGGGAAGGAAGGTGGGGGAAGGGAAGGAAGGTGGGGGAGTGAGGGAAGGAAGGAAGGGGGAGAGGGAAGGAAGGAAGAGGGAGAGTGTGTTTATTTAGTTAGTATTCCCCATCCGTGCCTTCTACACCCCCTGCAGTCATGTGTGTGTGTGTGTGTGTGTGTGTGTGTACGTCATGGTGGTGGTGTAATGAAGCGGGGTGAGTTTATCTAGTTAACAGCAGGCGTCTACCGTAGGAGCATCTGTCTGTTGAGTTGTTATTGTGGTTGACCTGTACACCTTACTGCCTCCCCCCTCCCTTTCCCTTCCCTTCTCTCCCTCCCCTTCCCTTCTCCCCTCCCCTTTCCTTCCCTCTCTCTACTCCATTTTCCTTTCCCTCCCTCCCCCCTCCTACTACACGAGTACTCCTTCAAGCATCATACAAATTATTGAGGACAACTCCCCTCCCTCAATTCCTTTCCTATCTCCCTCCTCCCCATTTCCTCTCCCATTTCCCCAACTTATTTTCCACCTCTCCCCAACTTAATTCCTCCACACTTCCCCTCCCCTTCCTCCCAACTCTTTTACCCACACTCCCACATCTTCCAAATTCCCTTACCTCCCCTCTCCCCGGCCCTCGTGTTAGTAAGCTCCCCCTGTGTGTAGTAATCACCAGCAGAACACACACAGAGTACAGTGGGGGGTGTGGCTGTTGGGAGGGGATCGACCCCGTGTCCCGCCGTGCTGTGGTAGCCAGGTCTCGACCCCGTGTTCGTGATATTGTTTCAGTAATGGCGATGATGATGATGATGATAATGAAATTTGCAATAATGATATCGATAATGATAGCAAAATGATAATAATGGCAATAATAACAGTCGAATAATAATAATAATAATAATAATAATAATAATAATAATAATAATAAAACAGTCAAGCTAAACACTGGAGGTGGAAGCTCTCTCTCTCTCTCTCTCTCTCTCTCTCTCTCTCTCTCTCTCTCTCTCTCTCTCTCTCTCTCTAACTCCCGTTCTCCCCAAAGCACAATCCCCTACCATCGTCCCTCCCTCCCCTCCTTCCTCACACACTAACACTTACACCACAACTCACACACTACCCCCACAACACACTACCCCCACAACACACTACCCACAACACACTACCCCCACAACACACTACCCCCCACAACACACTACCCCCACAACACACTACCCCCACAACACACTACCCCCACAACACACTACCCCCACAACACACTACCCCCCTACACACTACCCCCCTACACACTACCCCTACACACACTACCCCTACACACACTACCCCCACAACACACTACCCCCACAACACACTACCCCCACAACACACTACCCCCTACACACACTACCCCCTACACACACTACCCCCTCCACACAATACCCACCCACATACACATTACCCTCCTAAACACACACACACACACACACACACACACACACACACTTACTTTACCTAAAAACTTTCCCCCAGGATGTTATCGACTGGCCTTCGGGAGGTGACATTTGAGGACGACCTAAACTTGTATCCCCCGGCCACTCTCAGCCTCCTACACCACCGTCTACAAATTGCCTCAGATATCCCAGTCGGAGATTTTTACCAGAGGTTCTTGAGACTGAAGCTCTCTCTCTCTCTCTCTCTCTCTCTCTCTCTCTCTCTCTCTCTCTCTCTGTGTGTGTATGTAGCGACCTAACTCTTTTCGTGCTTGTCTCTGTCTGCCTGTCTCATGGTGGCGACCCAACTCCGTGTGTGTGTGATGGGGGGAAGGGTAAAGAGGTTACTGAGGTAATATACGATGGTGGTGGTGGTGGGAGTAGTTATGATAGTAGCAGTGGTGATGTTATTAATAGTTGTTGTGGTAGTAGTGGTAATAATAGTAAAATTGTCGTAGTGGTGGTGGTGATAGTGGTAGAAATAGTAGTGGTGGTAATAACAATGGTGATAGTAATGGTGGTGGCAGTATATAGTAGGAGTAGTGGTGGTAGCAGTAATAGTGGTGGTAGCGGTGATAGTGTTGGCAGTAGTAGTAGTAGTAGTGGTGGTGGTGGTAGCCGTGTGTCCAGAAACGTAATAAATATCCTGGGTCAGGGTTAATGAAAATGTTTGTAGCAGGAGCTGGAGTAAGTTGTGGGTTAATTAAAATGTTTTGAGGCAGAGACTGTGAAGAGCAGTGCCTGGGGGAGGGGGGCGTGGCACTTTATGGCCATTGGGGTTGTTGCTCAGGTTGTATTTGCTAGGGAGGGGAAGGGAAGAGGGAGCTAGTTTTAGTATTGTTATATATTATCTAATTTAACCTTTATGTTTAGTTGGTTTACGTGTGAGTGTGTTTTAATGTGTTGTGTTTGTCTCGCCTTGAGTGCTTTATCTGCCAGGGTCTTTAAACACCGCGCATTTAAATCTCTGTTTGGACACAATGTAACGAATATCTTTAAAGCAATTAAGAAAGGGTATTTTGTCTGTTTCACTGGCTTGGCATATGGTTGGCGTGGGTTTTGTCTGGCGTCTTATGGCTGGCGTGGGTTTTATCTGGCGTGTCTTATGGCTGGCGTGGGTTTTGTCTGGCGTGTCTTATGGCTGGCGTGGGTTTTGTCTGGCGTGTCTTATGTCTGGCGTGGGTTTTGTCTGGCGTGTCTTATGGCTGGCGTGGGTTTTGTCTGGCGCGTCTTATGGCTGGCGTGGGTTTTATCTGGCGTGTCTTATGGCTGGCGTGGGTTTTATCTGGCGTGTCTTATGGTTGGCGTGGGTTTTGTCTGGCGTGTCTTATGGCTGGCGTGGGTTTTGTCTGGCGTGTCTTATGGCTGGCGTGGGTTTTGTCTGGCGTGTCTTATGGCTGGCGTGGGTTTTGTCTGGCGTGTCTTATGGCTGGCGTGGGTTTTGTCTGGCGCGTCTTATGGCTGGCGTGGGTTTTATCTGGCGTGTCTTATGGCTGGCGTGGGTTTTGTCTGGCGCGTCTTATGGCTGGCGTGGGTTTTATCTGGCGTGTCTTATGGCTGGCGTGGGTTTTGTCTGGCGCGTCTTATGGCTGGCGTGGGTTTTATCTGGCGTGTCTTATGGTTGGCGTGGGTTTTGTCTGGCGTGTCTTATGGCTGGCGTGGGTTTTGTCTGGCGTGTCTTATGGCTGGCGTGGGTTTTGTCTGGTGTCTTATGGTTGGCGTGGGTTTTGTCTGGCGTGGCTTAAGCTGACGTGATTTCGGAAGCAATCGCTGTTCTCCTTGTACCAAAATGCACCTTGGTCAGTTTACCTTGTGTTGACTGGATATAAGCTTGGGGTGTCTCAAGATGTCTTTGAATAAGCTTAGGATGTCATAATTATCTACATAAGCTTAGTGTGCGTATCAGACTCTCAAAAAATAAGCTTAGGGTGAGGGTTGTTGACGGAAAGACAGTTTGAGAGGAAGACTCCCCTGCCAGACAGACAGAAAAACAGACAGTATTTATCGAGTGAGTTTGTAGTTTAGTTCAGTTCAAGTTGGTAATTGTGTGAGTTAAAAGTTGTTCAGGTCAGTATTGCTCTTTGACAGGTGGTGGTGATGGGAGGTTATCCGTCTGTTTTTCTGTCTGTCTGTCTGTCTGTCTGCCCACGCCTGAATAACCACCAAACTCACAATAACACGTTACGTAATTCTCAACATGTGTAAAAACTTCTCAAATCACATTACAGAGTATTTAAGTATTTTTCTATTTATTTTTTGTATTCTATATTTTATATTTTTTCATTTTTTTCGTCCTGGTGTCAGAATTCACCGTTCGTGTCAGAGTGTCTCGTTATTGTTCACCGGTAATTGTATATTTCGATATGATAGATGAAATAGTTCGCCAGACGGAGGTGTATTTTACCTGTGTATTTCACCTGTATATTTCACCTGTATATTTCACCTGTATATTTTACCTGTGTATTTCACCTGTATGCATATTAATTACATTTAATCTAAGTTCCCCTCATGTGACGATGTCCCTCGCTATCTTACATACTATTGAACATAAAAAATTATTAATGATATTTATTGATGTTAAATATTCGTTGGTGTTGGCCATAGATCATTTAGCCAGGTATCCCTTTAAGGTTTATTCAGCTGGTCTGTTTATATTATACGGTATGGTAAGTTAGGTTTATTTGTAGATGTATATAGTAATGTTTATAATGGTAGTGATGGTGGTGGGTGATGTTGATGTTTATTGATTAAATTAGGGTTGTGGTAGTGATGAGTTTGGTTTTAATTTATATATCTGTTTATTTGATTATTTTTATCTGCCCGTCTATCTATTTACCTGTCTGTTTGTTTTCTTTTAGTGACAGTGACGGTGAGTTAAGTTGGCACTAACCACACGTTGGGGGCCTGACCGATAACGTGTGTGTGCATGTGTGTGTGTGTGTGTGTGTGTGTGGAGAGAGTATTTTGGTGGTTAGAGTCTACTTGGCCTCGTGCATACTAAATAGCTCTCTCTCTCTCTCTCTCTCTCTCTCTCTCTCTCTCTCTCTCTCTCTCTCTCATCTCCCTCCCTACCTCCTCCTTCATTTATCCTCTCCTGCCTCTCTGCTCTTCCTCCCTCTCCTTCATTATCTCATATTTGTTTTCCTCTTCACATAATCCTTTGTTTATTTATTGTTTTATCGTTTCAACCTCTTCCCCTCTTCTTCTTTTCCTTTCCTTTATCCATTCTGCTATTACATTTTCCCTTTACTACCTACTTTATTATTCTGCCTTGCATCTCCTAATCTTCCTCACTCACTCACTCACTTCTTTATTCTGTCTGTCTGTGTCACGTCTTTTGGTTTTCCTCTTTATCTTATGCCTCCGTCCTTCAGTATGCCACCGAAGCGATTAATTACCTGGGTGTGTCTTTCACATCTGTGTGTCTGTTTGTCATACTGTCTTGTCCGTGTGATAACTTGTGTCATAGTGATTGGACCTTAACCAGGCCTGTCATACATATTTGTTAGTAGTTAAGGAAGCTACCTAATGATTTATAGTCCGTTAGGTCAAAGGTCAAGGTCATTACTGTTAGATAAATTTTGGTTTCCGTGTGACAACTTGCGCCATAGTGGATGGATATTAACCAGACCTGTCATACATATGTGTTAATAGTTAAGGAAGATATCTAAAGATTCATAGGGCGTTGGGTCAAAGGTCATTATTGCTGAAGATAACATTGGGTCATCATGTGCAGAGACAGTGTAGGCATAAAGACAATGGCCAAAAGGAAGTTGGTTTTGAGAAGGATAGACCTAGAGAGCACCTTAGAGATTATAATCCAGGTGGGGATGGGGTGGGGGAGGGGGGATGGGGTGGGGGAGGGGGGATGGGGTGGGGGAGGTGAAGGTGGGATGATTTGGGTAGAGGTTTAATGTGTCTTGAGATATGTTTCCTGTGTCACCTGTGGTAGTTGTCTTCATCATCGTTGTCGTCATTATTATTATTGTCTTCATCGTCATTATTATTGTTTTCACCATTATCGTCGTTACCTCTTTCCCTCTTTATTTCTTTCCCCTCCCCTTCCTTTCCTTTATTTCTTCTTCTTAATCTTTCTTTTTTTATTTAGTCTTCTCTTGATCCTACCTGTATTGTGTGTTCTCCTTACTCTTTATCTTGTGTTGCTTATCGTCTAGTGTCTTTCCTTTATCGTGCAATTTTTTTGTAATTTTGGTTTTATCATATTTTATCTCTTTGTCATTGTTTCGTTGTGTTTGTGTAAAATTGTTCTCTCTCTCTCTCTCTCTCTCTCTCTCTCTCTCTCTCTCTCTCTCTCTCTCTCTCTCTCTCTCATTATATACTTTACTCTGTTATTGTCATTCCCCCTGTGTTGTTAATCTCCTCCTCTCGTTTCTCTATTTACTTACCGGTGTTTTCATCTTTAGCCCTCTCCTCCTCTTCCTCCTCCATCTTCTTAATGTAATATCTCTTTTTTCTTCTTCCTCTGTCTCTCCTCCCCCTCCTTCCCATCTCTTCCTCCTAATCCATGTAATATCACTTTTTCTCCCCCCCCCCCTGTCTCTCTTATTTCTCTTTTTTCCATTTTTCTTCCTCTACCTCCTCCTCTTCTTCTTTTTCCTCCTCCTCTTCTTTCTCCTCCTCTTCTTCCTCTTCATTTTCTCCTCTGTTTACTCTTTGTCCTTTCTCTTGTTCATCAGACCTCCATCATCTCCCCCTCATTATCCTTCAGTATTATACTTCCATTGTTCGTCGTTCATGCCTCCATTATCTTTCCTATTATCTTTTACGTTTTTTTTTATCGTTTTCTTTAAGTCTCGGCTTTTTTATTCATAGTCTCTGGTTGTTATTATTAGTGTTGTTTATTTACCTTTAAATTACAATATGGGAAGTGGGGAAGGCTATTATGGTGTGAGGCCCTGTCTGTCTGTCTGTCTGTCTGTCTGTCTGTCTGTCTGTCTGTCTGTTTGTCTGTCTGTCTGTCTGTTTGTCTGTCTGTCTGTCTGTCTGTCCGTCCGTACGTCCATTATCCCTTATATAGGTTTAAGTATGGCGCTATTTAAGCCTTTATGCTCCTGCGCCTATGATAACTTTTAAAACAATATCTTCCTGTGTATAATATTTCCCAGGAGTTTAGACCACTTGGGTTATACTGTGTTGCTGTTGTTGAAGACGTCACACTTGTTGGCTCATCCATTAGGTAATTAGTTCATTAAATCAGGTAGCCTTCTGGTGATAAATGATCCGTTTAAATTAGCTCGTCAGCACTCATTTCTCAAGCTTGGTGTCTTGTGAGGTGTTCATTTGTTGTAATGTTTGAAGTTGTTGTGTTGTGCGGGTGTGAGTAATGGCGGTGTACAGCTCGAGTGTTGTGGGACCTGACGGAACTGTTTACATTAGGTTATTGTCGTATTTTAGTTTTGTTAATGATTGAGTGTGTTTGTGTGTGTGCGTGCGTGCGTGTGTGTGTTTATATGTGTATGAATGCCGACCTGTGGTGTAATGTTCAGGATGCTCGCCTCGCAAGCAAGCAGACCCGGGTTCGATCCCCGAGCAGGGTGAAACTATGGGCAAATTTCTTTACGCCATTTGCCTCTGTCTATCCAGCAGTAATTGGGGACCTGGATGTTAATCGATTTGCGGATCGTATTCCGGGGTAATGGTTAGCCAGTGCAGTTGGCGAATTGTCCGGTCTTCTCGGACTGTTCCTTGACACTGGGTCATGCAACTCGTTAACTCAGGGTGTGGTTGTTGTGTTGGCGACAGCTTCTACACCATAAACAAATTCATGCCTAGGTGGCCCTTGGGCCGGCCATCCTCGTTAAACGAGGGGCAACCATTATTTTATATGTGTGTGTGCGTTTATGTATGTGTGTTCGTTTATGTTTGTGTGTGTTTGTGTTTATGTGTGTGTACAGTATGTGTGTTTCTGTGTTTCCTTATTCTTGTTCCCCTTCCTTTATCTTCATTTTTCTTTCTCGCCTTCGTTTACTCTTAAAATTCTCCTCCACACTCCATTTTCCCCTCCCTTCCCCCCCCCCCCCCCTTCCCTAATGGAGGTTTTTCTCATCTCCGGCCCCTTGTCTACCTTCCTCCTCCTACCCCTCCTCCCTCCTCCCTCCTTCCTGCTTCCTCCTTTATCCGTCCTCCGATCCCCTCTTCTACCTGCTCCTCCTTCTCTTCCTCCCTACCCTCTTGCTTATCTCATCATCCTTCCATCTTTCTACTTTTTCTTTCTCTCTTTTTCCTCACTCTCCCACTCCTTCTCTTCCCTTCCTCTCTTTTCCATTCTCCTCTCCTATCTACTCTTCCCTCCTTTACCCCTCTTCACCTCCCATCCCCCCACACACCCTCCTCCTTCATCTGTTCCAACCTCCCCCATCTCATTCTTCTCTTTCCTCTCTTCACCCCTCTTCACCCACCCCCTCCTTCCCTTTCCTTTTAAACCTCCCCTTTCTTCTTCTTTCCCTCTCCTCCCTTCCAACAACCTCATTTCTCTTCGTCTTTCCTCCTTCCCTCTTCTTTCCTCCTCTTCTTCCTCCCCTCTTCCTCCCCTCTTCCTCCCCTCCTCCTCCCCCTCCCCCCCTCAGCGGTGATCCCCAGTATTGTCACTAATCCGCCAACATTGTGATGGGTAATGGATCACCGGGGGGGGGGGGGCGAATGGCCATGGAGGGGCAGTGTCTCCCCTCCCCCCTCCCCTCCCCTCCCCCCTCCCCTCCCCCCCTCTCCATATTGGCATCCTGTTTCTATTTCCTCTGTACTTGTTTTTGGGGGAGGGGGAGGGTAAGGAAAGGTGGGTCAGGGAAGGGAAAGGGAGGGTAGGTGAGGGGAAAGGAAAATGGGAGAGGAGAGATGGGAATGAGTGGGGATGGTCGATGGAAGATGGTGGATGAGGGAGGGGGGGGAAGAGGGAGATGAAGGAGGACGTAGAGGGGAAGATGAGGTAGGGCAAGAGAAATAGGGAAGGGGAAGAATGATGATGGGTGAGGGAGACAGAGAGAGGGAAGGGAAGGAAGGGGATGGAGTGAAGGGAAAAAAGGAAGGAAAAAAAACATAAATTATGACAACGAAGATAATATCAGATTACTAAGCCAGTGATGACCAAAGTTTAGGGCAGGGAAACAGAGGAGGGGGGAGGAGGGAGGGGGGAGGGGGAGGGGGCTAAAAAAAGAGGGAGATGAGGGGGGAGGGGGGCTAGAAAAAGAGGGAGATGAGGGGGGGGGGAGAAAGAGTCTGTGTGTTTATCAATATTTCACTGGGATCGTTACTTTAATAAGTCTTTTGTATACAATAAGTGTGTTAATGTTTCTTTCCGTCAGTAAATCAGTCATTCAGTCGTTAAATCAGTCAGTTAATCAGTCAGTCAGTCTACCCAAACACCTCTTTATCCTCCAACAAAAGTAAAATCATTTTGAAAATTGAACAAACAACTGTATAGTATTGTTTATCCCGGAGTCAACATGAACGATAATCACATTTACAGTTTATAAGCTCTCGACCTTAAACTAACTCTTCATAAGTTCCTTAAACTCTGATGTACACAAACACAGCTTATTATTTATATCCAATCCCATGTGCCATCCCTCGATACCCCCGTTATGCTCGCACGGCTTATCGTACAGCAAAATCCTAATGAATTTCGTAATGCAGTGCAGTTTCAGAGGCGCGAAATACGTGAAATATGTTGTAGTATTAGAGGTCATTTTGCCACGGGAACACAGGGTAATTTGGTCCTTGGTGGAGGCTCACGGTTGATGCTCATTTGTTTCCTGCAGTCGAGGTCGGGTTCCCGGGGCTGTGTATAGGATAGGATCGCATTACTCGGGTGTTAGCGTGATGAACCTCTGTGTTGTGAGGCGGGTTATTGGCTGGTCACTGTGGGGAGAGTGGGGGTGGGGGGAGTAGTGGTGGTGATGGTGGGGGAGTAGTGGTGATGGTGGGGGAGTAGTGGGGAGTAGTGGTGATGGTGGGGGAGTAGTGGTGGTGATGGTGGGGGAGTAGTGGTGATGGTGGGGGAGTAGTGGTGATAGTGGGGAGTAGTGGTGGTGATGGTGGGGGAGTAGTGGTGATGGTGGGGGAGTAGTGATGATGGTGGGGAGTAGTGGTGATGGTGGGGGAGTAGTGGTGATGGTGGAGTTGTGGTGATGGTGGGGGAGTTGTGGTGATGGTGGGGGAGTAGTGGTGGTGATGGTGGGGGAGTAGTGGTGATAGTGGGGAGTAGTGGTGATGGTTGGGGGAGTAGTGATGACGGTGGGGAGTAGTGGTGATGGTGGGGGAGTAGTGATGATGGTTGGGGGAGTAGTGATGATGGTTGGGGGAGTAGTGATGATGGTGGGGAGTAGTGGTGATGGTGGGGGAGTTGTGGTGATGGTGAGGGAGTAGTGGTGATGGTGGGGGAGTAGTGGTGGAGGAGTAGTGTTAGTGGTGGGGGAGTAATGGTGATGGTGGGGAATAGTGGTGATGGTGGGGAGTAGTGGTGATGGTGGGGGAGTAGTGGTGGTGGGGAAGTAGTGGTAATGTTGGGGAAGTAGTGGTAATGTTGGGGAAGTAGTCAATGTACCCAAAGCTGAGATAATCCCTTTAACAGCCAGATTGTCCAGTAGTAGTGGTGAATGGGGGGGGGGGGGTCGTGGTAGTGGCAATGGATGGTAGTGGGGAGTAGTATAGTGGTGTTAGTGGCGTAGGCACCATTAAGGTTTATGGGGGTTCGGTGCCTGGCCAGTGGAGAAGGGTAACTGTCTATGATGTATACCTTGAGCTGTACACACACACACACACACACACACACCATTTAGGCCCTTGGTATATTTTTTAAAATTTTTACCTGTTGTAGTTCTTCAATAAACCATTAGTTATTATTATTATTACCATTATCATCAGTATTATTATTTACTGTTGTTATTGTTATTATTGTTATTATTACATATTTACGTAAGTGACTGTTCATCCCTTGTGGCTTATTGCGCTACTATGCACAGGATATACAAGGAGTGCACAAATAACTAGCCACTCCGCTGTTGACACTATCTATGTATACTGTAGACATTTAACTGAGGGAGTAGATGTAGGGATGTATTTCAATATCACCCCTCCTCCTCCATCTATCCCCCTTCCCTCTTACACACCTCACTATCCTCCCCTCCCATCCTACACTCTCGTCCCTTCTCCCCACATGTCTCTCTCTCTCTCTCTCTCACACACACACACACACACACACACACACACACACAAACATACACCTCTCCTCCGACATTGTCCCACCTCCTTCCATTACTCTAGGTCCGAACACACTCCAGGTCGTAGATTCCACGAAGCTCCTCGGCGTCACCATAGACAACAAACTAAATTGGAAACCACACGTCAATGAAGTTGTCAAATCCTCCAGTTTCCGTCTCCACCTCCTCCGCCGACTCAAGTCCCTCGGAGTTCCTGCACACGAGCTCCTCAGTGTTTACACAACATTCATACTTCCCAAGCTCACCTATGCCTCCCCCACCTGGTCTTCCTCCCTAAATGCCACACAACGTAAACACCTAGAAAAAGTGCAAAAGAGGGCATGCAAGATTATTCTCTCCTCCTCCTACTCCACATATCAAGAAGCGCTCAACACACTGACCCTTTCGACTCTCACTGACCATCACCACGACCTCATCTGCAAATTTGGTAAGAAGCTTCTACACCATCCCCGACACCGGCTCCTACTACCACCCGAGGTCCCTTGTCCGAGAATTGCTGTTCGACACCACAACCGCATCCAGCCCATACGTGCACGAACTGATCGCTATAAGAACAGCCCAGTCCCAACCATTGTAAAAATTATCAATAACTTGTAATACTGTAACACTGTCACTACGTTGAATTGAACTGTAGTTTGAGCTTTTCCCCATCTAAGTTATTATATGTCTTATTTGTGTCACTTATGTTACTTGTATATTATTTGTAATTCGTAACCCATTCCCCAAATATGTAACTGTATATTTTCAGCCTTCTGGCTGCCAAGCTCCTTCAATAAACCGTTAATTATTATTATTATTATTATTACACCTCTCATTATCTCCCTCCTCTCTCTCACCTTCGGCTCGCTGTCACAACACACTGCTAACAGATAAGTGTGTGTACGTGATAAATTGAGCTTCCATGTTTGGTGCCGTGCATGACTGGAGGGGCACACATGGAGGCGTTTCTCTCCCTCCATCCGTCTCCGGTCACCCAAGGAGGTTAATGAGTTTATCAGTGTTCCCTCAGAAACTCTCAGCCGGATTCTTAAAAAAAAAAGAAAAAAAGGAACGTAAGTTAAGATTTGTTTTTTTATTCTTCGACCGTAAGTGGATTTTTTAGAAGGGATTGAAACTGGGGTTTTTCCCTTCTCATAATTGGAGTTTTTCTCGAGAACTTTATCTAACTGGTCCATTGAAACTACGGCACAGATCATTGTTAAAAGCCAGGCCTGGTTTGGTATGGTCAATGCCTGGTGTGGTATGGTCAATGCCTGGTACGGTATGGTGTGGTCTGGTCAGGTCTGGTCTAGTACTGTAGTCTGGTCTTCCATGGTCAGGCCTGGTTAGGTTTACTATGGTCTTGTATGGTCTGGTCGACATTAATAATAATATTGAAACAGTTTATTTATCCTGACAAATTACAGATGCATAGTGGACAAAGAAAATAATATTAACATGGTTGAGCCAATCAATTGAGAGCCTGAGCTCTCTTAGTGACACCTGATATATACTGTACATTTATCTCAAGGAATTAATATATAACTTTTAGTATCATCTAGATTGGTACACGTAACATGGTGTTAATAAATACATATTAGAATGTTAAAACCATTATATTTTATTCGTATATTTATTTTTATATATTTTTTTATTTTTTTGCTTTTATATTATAAGAATATACACATGATGTACAGTAATTTGATAAGTAAGTGGAAGCGATACATGAGCTGTGTGTTGCTTAATCTGGCACGGGAGATGGTGGGAGGCAGAACCAACACAGGCCAACCCACACACACTGCGGGTAAACGACGTCCGGAATAAGACACCAAAGTGAAAGTGCGTGTGTGTGTGTGTGTGTGTGTGTGTGTGTGTGTGTGTGTGTGTGTGTGTGTGTGTGTATGTGTGTGGAAGTTCTACTCCACTTAAATGGGGGGAGGGGGTTGGTAGTCTGAGAGAAGGAGGGGAAACTATATTAATTAAGGTTATTTAACTAATTTGTCGCAGTCACACTCCCAGACGTGACTTCCAGACGGCGAGAGTGCGAGAAGGTCGACGACTTCCAGGATACTGTGAGGAAATATAGTAGGACTCCTGGATGAGATAGGAAGAGGATATTGGTCTGTAAGATGGTTCCAGATAGGGCCGTGGTTTGTAATGTGGTTCCAGATAGGGCCGTGGTTTGTAAGATGGTACAATATAGGGCCATGGTATGTAAGATGGCACAAGATAGGGCCGTGGTCTGTAAGATGGTACAAGATAGGGCCATTTTCTGTAAGGTACGAAAAGAGGGCCATGGTCTGTAAGTTGGTACAAGATAGGGCCATGGTCTGTAAGGTACTACAAGATAGGGCCATGGTCTGTAAGATGGTACAAGATAGGGCCATGGTCTGTAAGATGGTACAAGATAGGGCCATAGTCTGTAAGGTACGACAAGATAGGGCCATGGTCTGTAAGATGGTACAAGATAGGGCCATAGTCTGTAAGGTACGACAAGATAGGGCCATGGTCTGTAAGATGGTACAAGATAGGGCCATAGTCTGTAAGGTACGACAAGATAGGGCCATGGTATATATATCGAGGGTGCGACAGAGTACCTCAAGCCTCGGTGAGATTGGACACAGGGATTGGCCGTCGTCTCTGGGGTGCGATAGAGTAGGGCTCAGAGAATAGCTTTCCCGTCCGTTGGTTATGGAAGAATGGGACCATCACCTCCTGGGATACGACAGGCTGGGAATCAATTCACTCGTGGGTAAGACTGACGATTTCTCTGGGATGGGACTACTGTAGATGGATGGGATGGGACTACTGTAGATGGATGGTATGGGACTGCTGTGTGTGTTGGTTTATTTCTCATCTGTGTCTTATGTGAATGAGAAACAAATGTCTCTCTTCACATAAGGAGGAAGAGATCTACAGGATGGTGGGTTTACGGGAAGGTGGGGTAGGATGGGTGGGTTGGGTGAGGAGTGGGCTAGGCAGTGGTGGTGGTGGGTGGATTAGGGAGGTGGGAAGGGAGACACGCACGGGGTGGGCATAGCACATTACACTCGCTCCACTAATTGTCTTACCGCTGGGAGGTGACCACCACATTAGGCCTACACCCGAAAAACCTCCCCCCCCCCCTCCTCCCCCTCCCACACCACCACCACCCCGACCCCATTCCTCCCCGTCCCATCCCCACCCTTCCTCCTGTCCTTACCTCACCGCAAAACCCCTTCCCGCTACCTCACTTACTACCGTTATTCGTTGATGTTTCTTTGCCACCAATTCGTTGTTGGTTAGATGTGTATTTTTTCTATTATTTCCTCAGGTTTCTTATAAGTGTCTAAACAGGTTAGTGTAGAAATAACCCGAGTCTGAATGTTTGTGGTATCTTGGTATCTGGAACACTAGGGAGGCTACCAAATTTAGGTACCAGATTAGGAAGATAAGACTTGAAAAGGAAGGAAGGAGAGGGGAGGAAAGGAGAGGTGGGAGCAGTAAAAAAGAGAATGAAAGGAATATAAGAGAATTTTGACTGAATGTTTTTGTAAGTTTTTCCCAGGAAGTTTAATCTACAAACATTTTCGACAACTGGAAATGGATTTTTGTCTGTAACTTCCTTCAAGGACTTTGGCTCTCTAACGGATCACCTTCCCCCGTGTCCACGTGTCCTGCCCCTCACACACCCCACACGGCCTGTTTCACTTCCCCTCCCACATCCCCCTCACCTTCTCTCACCTTCTCTCTTCGCCTTCCTCCCACTACTGACTTCTTCCTTCTCCCACGCCTACTTTCTTCTTCCTTCTCCCACGCCTTGAATTGTAGGTTTCTGCAACGGGATTTTACCCTCTCCTCCTCCTCCTCCTCCTCCTCCTCCTCCTCCTCCTCCTCCTCTTCCTCCTCCTCCTCCTCTTCTAATATTGTTTCCCTTTCATCTATTCCTTCCTTACCTCTTGCTGTATTTACATCCTCCTTTGTTCTCCTTCCCCCTTACCCTTTATGCAATTTATCTTTCCTCCCCCATCCCTCCCGTTCCCTTCCTCCTTCCCTAATCCCTTCCATCTCCTCTTCCTCCTTCCCTAATCCCTTCCATCTCCTCCTACCCCTCTTCCTCCCTGCCAACCTTTCCCTTCCCTCCTTCTCTTCCTTGGCCATGCATAATGTGGTGGTAAACCGCAAGTACAAGAGGAGTCATTAGCACTCCTCTCTCTCTCTCTCTCTCTCTCTCTCTCTCTCTCTCTCTCTCTCTCTCTCTCTCTCTCTCTCTCTCTCTCTCTCTCTCTCTCTCTCTCCCCTGTCTCATTAATTTTCCTCCCCTCTTCTTACCCCACCTGTTGCTCTTCTCATTTTTCTTAATCATCCTTTCCTTCCTTCCTTCCTTCCCCTCCCCTTGCGGCCTCCCTTTCCTTCCCCTTATCCTCCTCCTCCTCCCCTAGTCCCCTCTCGGTCTTCGTCTTCACTTACCTCCTCTCCTTGTCCTCCCCTTTTTCCTCCTCCTCTTTGGCCTCCCACTTCCTTTTTCCTTCTCGCTGGCCTCCTTCTCCCCATGTCCTCCTCTTGGTCTCCTCGTTGGCCTCCTCCCCATGTCCTCCTCACTGGCCTCCGGGTATTGTTGATCACACAAACAGGTGGTGAGTGTGAGGCCAGCTGGGGAGGGCGTGGCGAGGCCAGCTGGGGAGGGCGTGGCTGACCTGTGCTGCTGACCTCATTGTTTGCCAGGTCACGCCACTGCCTGCCAGGTCACGTCGCTGCCTCACCACCACCTGTGTGTCGTCTCTTGAATCCAGGTCGTAGGTCATAAATTTTTCCAGGTCTCAGGTAGTTAGCTTTACCCCCCAGGTCATATGTAGTTAATTTTACCCCAGGTCACAAGTCATAAGTTGACCAACCTGGAAAAAAAATACCCCATACCCCTAATCGCCCTGGGGAAAAAAATATCCTAGAAAAAATCTCTCCTATTCTTATTCTAAAAAAAAAAATATATACTCATCCTGTGAAAAAAAAATAATCCGTCATCCTGAAGGAAAAAATATACACCCGTCAGGTCAGACATGGCACACATTAAACTAAATAAACACAACCAGTTAATCCAGATTCGACGAACGTTAAAAATCCAAATAATCCATTAATCCGGATTCTTAAAAAAAAAGGTTTGTTTATTGATATTGTTTACACCCGAAGATTAAGTGAAGGCTTATTGTAGGTATGGCGACGATATTACGTTGAGACTATAGTGCAATTAGACTCGTCTTGCTCTCAGTGCGGGAGTTAACCTACGATTATTTAGGAATATGGCCGCTGGAGTTTGAGGATAAATTAGTTCGACATATAAGAGGGGAGGAGAGGGGACTAGTTTCAACTCCCCTCATCCCTTATTAACCCACCTCCCTTCCTTCCTTCCTTCCTTCCTTCCTTCCTTCCTTCTCTACGTTATCTCTCTCTTTTCTCTCTTACCTTTTTTTCCACTTCTCCTTTCCCCTCTTCCCCATCTTCTTCTCACCCTCTCCTACGTTACCCTTTCCTCTCCCTTACCTTTCTCCTCCTCCCATTCCCTATCCTCTTACCCACCCCTATTCCCCTCTCTTATCCTCTCCTCTCCCCACTCCTTCCCTGTTCTCCCTCATTTCCCTTCTCTTTCCCCCTTTATTTCCCCCCTCCCGCTCTCCAGTTCCCTTCCATTGCCTTTCTCTCTTCCCCTTCATCGCCCTCCCCCCTCTTCCTCCCTACACAGTGTTGATGGAAGGGGGGGGGGAGGGGGACTGTTGCCGGGTTGTTTATTGTTTAGGTACAAATATTTTATCAAGGAGGAAAAACAGTGGGAGGGGGAGGATTTAGGAGGGGGGTGTAGGAGGGGAGGAGAAAGAATGGGAGAGGAGAGGGGGGGAGATTTAGGAGAAAGAGGAAAGTGAGGAGGAATACTTTCCCCTTCCCCATAACCCAGTCAACCTCTGCCTCCCTCTCTCTCCATCTTTCTTTTTCTTCCCTTCCCCATCAGCATCATCATTCCTCCCCCCTCCCCATCAACCCCCCCTTCATCATAACCTTGCCTCCACCTTCCTCATCAACCCCCCTTCATCATAATCTTGCCTCCCCCCTCCCCATCAACCCCCCTTCATCATAACCTTGCCTCCCCCCTTCGTCATAACCTTGCCTTCCCCCTCTCCCATCATCTTTTTTCTCCCTATCATCATTACTCTGCCAATTCCTTCCTCCTCCCCCCCCCCCTCAATCACCCTCATGGGCGTGGGTGAGACACGTGTGGGTCACAATAGTACTTCCCATCCATGACACACACCTCGCTGCCCACCATGATGGATGCTGCTCCACACTCTTGTTTTTCCCAGTATGGTATAGATTCTTATGTTTGTTTCTCCAAGTATAGTGTAGCTCATGTTAATTTTCCCAGGATGTTTTAACTCCTTGTTTGTTTTTCCCAGGATGGTGTAGTTGCTTGTTTATATTTCTCAGAAAGGTGTGGTTCCTTATGTTTGTTTTTCACAGGATGGTGTAGCTCCTTATATTAATTTTCCCAGGATGGTATAGCTCTTATGTATGTTTTTCCCAGGATGGTATAGCTCTTATGTATGTTTTTCCCAGGATGGTATAGCTCTTATGTATGTTTTTCCCAGGATGGTATAGCTCTTATGTTTGTTTTTCCCAGGATGGTATAGCTCTTATGTTTGTTTTTCCCAGGATGGTGTTGCTCTAGCAGTCATTGTTTTTCTTAATGAATGAAGATGAAAAACAAAACTTCAAACGTAACTCAACTACTATTTAAAGATAACTAAGTTTTATCATAGCAAAAAAAAAAAAAATGTTTGCTTAAGTATATAACAAAAATACGTATTATTGCAAAAAGTTTAATTTAACCAACGGCCCAAAAATAAATATGAATTTAATTTTTATCAAGAATTTGTTTTATTTAATTACTAGACAGAATGTGAATAAAACTGTTAACAATTAGTTTTATTTATGGACTGTTAAACTGGCCTAATAAAACAATGTCTCGGTTTATTTTCCTTCCAGATTTCTTTACGAGACGTTGAGATAAAGTAAAGAAATGACTTTGAGTTTTATGTTGATCGTTGTTAGCGAGGAGAAGGTTTACTGCTGTCGCCTTATATTACGGGGCAAGAGACACATCATTTAAATGGTATATATATAGAGAGTATTTTCTGGCGTCCTGACTGCCTCGTGTAGAGCGGTATAGCATCATTTTGGTTCTCAGCTGCCTCTTGCATAGTGGTATAGCATTATTCTTCACCTCTCAGTTGTCTCTTGTTTAGTTGTATAGCATTTTCTTGATCTCCCAGTTGCCTCTTGCATAGCGGTATAGCATTTTCTTAACCTATCACTTGCCTCTTGCGTAATGGTATAAGATTAATTTCTCAGCTGCCTCTTGCATAGTGGTATAGCATTTTCTTGACCTCTCACCTGCCTCGACTAAATTACCGGGTGATCCAGGTCGGGTTTTTGTTGTAGGATGTAGACGAAAGATAAATATGAGGAACGTCAGGTGAGAACAGGTGGCCAAACACACATGTTAGAGAGGGTGAAGGTGAGTCGGCAGGGGAGGGGGGTAGGAGGCGGTGGTGAGCAGGGGAGGGGGGTAGGAGGCGGTGGTGAGCAGGGGAGGGGGGTAGGAGGCGGTGGTGAGCAGGGGAGGGGGGTAGGAGGCAGTGGAGGGGGGGTAGGAGGCGGTGGTGAGCAGGGGAGGGGGGTAGGAGGCGGTGGTGAGCAGTGGAGGGGGGTAGGAGGCGGTGGTGAGCAGGGGAGGGGGGTAGGAGGCGGTGGTGAGCAGGGGAGGGGGGTAGGAGGCGGTGGTGAGCAGGGGAGGGGGGTAGGAGGCGGTGGTGAGCAGGGGAGGGGGGTAGGAGGACGGTGGTGAGCAGGGGAGGGGGGTAGGAGGCGGTGGTGAGCAGGGGAGGGGGGTAGGAGGCGGTGGTGAGCAGGGGAGGGGGGTAGGAGGCGGTGGTGAGCAGGGGAGGGGGGTAGGAGGCGGTGGTGAGCAGGGGAGGGGGAGGGAGAGGCGGTGGTGAGCGGGGAGTAGCAGAGGAAAAGGAGAGCAGGAGGGGGAGGGGAAGAACGGGGGAGGGAGGAGAGAGCAGTGGAAGGCAGGGGAGTAGCAGAGGAAGGGGGAGCAGGGGAGGAAGTGGGGAGCAGGGGAGGAAGTGGGGAGTAGGGTAGGGAGGGGTGAACAGGAGAGGAACGGGGAGTAGGAGAGGGAGGGGGGAGGGAAGCGGTAGTGATAGGAGGAGGAGGTGGAGGAAGTCTGACGTACAGGAGGGGGAGGGAGGATTAATGTAGGAAATGCTTAAGAAAAATTGAATGATAAAAGATAAACGAATAAAACAAAAACAGAAGAATGACGAAATAGAACAGAGGAGCCGAGAATAGTGTGATAGTGTAGGATGAAGAAGGTCAGTCTGTCAGTCTGCCAGGTCAGGTTTATTATTCATAGAGCTGTTAACGCACCTGGAATTATAAGAATATGTTTATCATAATTGAAACTTAAGAACAATGGTAATAAATAAAGACAATTAAATGGAACGTGTATGTAAACTATGGGATTATCCACTACCAGATGTGACCTATCGCGACGTCGAGAAGTGTACGACAACTTCTCAGGTGACTGGCAGAGCGACTATAAACACAAATTCACTCCTGCCAGCCGTACGACGATTCATGACGGTGTGACCTTCCATTCAACATTCAGTCAGTAAATTTTGATAATATAGTCCTTGGGGAGCACTACGTCTGGCAGAGCTCACTGGGATACACTCACTAGTTATATTGCTCACGGATAAACAAACAGACACTCACAGAAGATGGCATCACTGTGAGAGTTGCAGGATAGTAAATACCTTTTGAAAGTTGTTTAATGTGTGGGTAGATACACAGTATATATTGTCCCTCATAAAATACACGATATTCATTGCTCTTAACGTTTAATGATACTCATAAAACTATAAGCACAATTTATATACACTTTACACTATATGTATATACTGTACATCAACGATATATATTGCTCTTAGCTTTTAATGATATAAAGATAGAGAAATATACACAGTAAACAGTGTGCAGTATATTAAGTACATTAATACCTTGAGTTATGAGTACTGTACTGTGTGTTGCTGTGTTGAATGTTTAATGGTCGTTTACAGTGATGCTCCCTCGTTGACCTTTCCTACACCGGTCCATAAAGGTCAACATTATTAAACTTTTATTTTCACTTTTTTTTATATAACTTGGATTTTGTTGACCTTCAGGAAATGCCTAAGTGATTATCTGGATCTATCCCGTACACCAGTGGGGGGGGGGGGGGGTTGTATGTGTTCATGTTTACGTTGGTGAATGTATTTATATTTGTAAGGCTTTTTGTTTTGTTCTTGTAAACGTATTTTTGTTTATTTATGTATTTACTCATGGATAAATTTTGTTATTTATTGTAAATACTTATACATACATACATACTAAAGGGTTTCTCAGGAAAATGTATAAAACTACCTGAAATGTTTTCCTGGTGATCGCGTGAATGTTCGTATTACAAAAGCAACATTGTCCTCACTTGTGGGAGACCTCACACACATCAACGAGTGAGGACAATGTTGCTGTTGTAATAGAAACATTCACGAGATCACCAGGAAATTATTTAAGGTAGTTTTTATAAATTTTCCTGACATACACTTGTTATTTGTTCAGTTTAATTATTAATATATTAATTTTCACCTAATTATTTATTCATTTGTTTTATTTGATAATATGATTCATTAAGTTTTACCTAATTATTCAATCAGTTATTTTTACGAATGTACTCAATTACCTTTATTTAATTAATCAATCATTGTTTATCTCATTATCCAGTCATTGCTTTCGTTGGGTTAATCATTCTTGTTTCAATTTTTTATCCATTTGTTTGAGTCAAGTAAATTACGACATTAAGTGAACGTTTCTTTACGAATTTTACGAACGAAGACAAAGGTGATGGCAAGAGCAGATGTCTTCAGTGGCAGGATTAAGGAAGATCTTGTAACTCAATTTGGTGGGATTTATATTTCACTTCTTTTCTCTGTGATTTTATATATATATTTATTTTTATTCTTATATCCATATTACCTGTTGTTAAAGGTGAAGTGCTGAATAATATGTTAGTTGGGGGTGTTAATTAAAGAAAATGGGAATATGTGTTAAAGAAAATGGGAATAACAGAGATTAGACCAACTGCCCAAAGTGGTGAAATGACAAATTGATTAAAGTTAGGATAATATCTTACATAGGCCGTGACAATATAGAGGAGTTTCCCCTGGCATGCATCAGGTCCAGCTTATAACAGACTGGAGGGGAAACTCCTCTAATTTCCTCCGAAGGTTCGTGGGATATTGCAAGTTGCTGCTGCCCATGTTGATGACGGTGAGTGTGATCAATTGATGCCCTGTTGATGGTGTTGCAGGGATGACACTCTGCTATTAATGCAACAAACTCTAGGTTTATCAGAGACTTAGTTTATAAAAAGACCGAGGTTTAAGTTAGGTTAAGTTAGTCAGGTTAGGTTAAGAACACATGGGTTAAAGTGAGGTTAAATTAACTCAGATTCAATTAGATGAAGGTAACTTAGGGAGTGTTAAATGATGTTTCTTTAGAAAAGGTTAGGGATAGGGTAAGAAAAATTAGGTTACAGTTAAGCGAAGGTAACTTGGTAATGCTAGGTGAAGTTACCTTATGTAAAGTTAAGGTAAACTAGGATACATTACATACTTTTACCGGGTCTTTAGCTGAGAGAGGTGAAGGGAGCGAACACGACCCAATAAACTCCAACTAACATGGCACAAATGACCTGACTCTTGGCACTCAGGTCGTTTCAGGTCCTTTAACTGCACCTGAACGTAGCCTACAGATGTGGCATCGGTGTACGCTCGTGCCGGTTTAATGGTATGGCAACCTTGTTCACTCATGCTGGTTTTACTGATATGGCAATCCTGTACACTCGTCGAGGTCTGAAGTTGCACGGATATGGCACCATTGTACACTTATGTCAGCAGAGATGTGTCACCACCGTAATACTCTCCTGCCAGCATAGATGTGACAAAACTGTAACAATGGCAGCATAAATGTAGCACCACTGTAACACTCACGGCAGCATAAATGTAGCACCACTGTAACACTCACGGCAGCATAGATGTGGCACCACTGTAACACTCATGGCAGTATAGGTGTAGCACCACTGTAACACTCATGGCAGCATATATGTGGCACCACTGTAGCACTCACGGCAGCATAGATGTGGCACCACTGTAACACTCATGGCAGCATATATGTGGCACCACTGTAACACTCACGGCAGCATAGATGTGGCACCACTGTAACACTCATGGCAGCATATATGTGGCACCACTGTAACACTCACGGCAGCATAGATGTGGCACCACTGTAACACTCATGGCAGCATATATGTGGCACCACTGTAACACTCATGGCAGCATAGATGTGGCACCACTGTAACACTCATGGCAGCATAGATGTGGCACCACTGTAACACTGATGGCAGCATAAATGTGGCACCACTGTAACACCCATGGCAGCATAGATGTGGCACCACTGTAACACTCATGGCAGCATCGATGTGGCACCACTGTAACACTCATGGCAGCATAAATGTGGCACCACTGTAACACCCATGGCAGCATAGATGTGGCACCACTGTAACACTCATGGCAGCATCGATGTGGCACCACTGTAACACTCATGGCAGCATAGATGTGGCACCACTGTAACACTCATGGCAGCATAGATGTGGCACCACTGTAACACTTATGGCTGTATAGATGTGGCACCACTGTAACACTCATGACAGCATAAATGTGGCACCACTGTAACTCTCATGGCAGCATAGATGTGGCACCACTGTAACACTCATGGCAGCATAGATGTGGCACCACTGTAACACTCATGGCCTCCGGAAGCAAATGACTCGATCACTTGTTTTATTATTTTAATTAATTTGTATTTTACAATTAACGAAATAATTTAACATCATTACCCAGAGTTAACTGCTGTTTTATGTACACTGTTAAGCCGAATCGATTAAACAGCAAGCTGATAACGATGTGCTGTAGCGCGCTGTTCCCCTGCTGTTACCGCTGACTCTCTGCTGTATATTGTTTAATTAACAGCTGATGTAAACACAGCATAAAATAGAACCAAATTTACCGGATCTGGCTAACTAGTTTTGGTTCCCCCATTTTCAGAGACTCACGGTGATATTTTTTCACGTAATTTGGATGTGTAAAAAAAACGAACCTAACCTAACTTAATCAATTCTAACCTAACCTAACCAAACCTTCCCTAACCAAACCTTTCCTAACCAAACCTTCCCTAACCAAACCTTTCCTAACCAAACCTTCCCTAACCAAACCTTTCCTAACCAAACCTTTCCTAACCAAACCTTCCCTAACCAAACCTTTCCTAACCAAACCTTCCCTAACCAAACCTTCCCTAACCAAACCTTCCCTAACCAAACCAAACCTTTCCTAACCAAACCTTCCCTAACCAAACCTTCCCTAACCAAACCTTTCCTAACCAAACCAAACTATCGCATTTAGCCAAAATGGTGTAGAAACTGCGCTGAGACTCTACCATCATTTAGAAATGTTATCTTCAAAGTGATTAACTTGTTTCACGGTAACCTGGAGGTGCAATGAAAGAGCCCGTGGCGAGAGCAGGCCGGGGGCGCGCGGGAGGGGGAATTTTTCTCTCAGTCCGTCAGTCAGTCAGTCAGTTAAGGTACACGTAGAAGTGACTGACGGAGAAAATAATGACTTACGAATCTTTGACAAACCGGGTCCTGGATTTGTTAGTTGCGTAGTTAAGAATGACTGTTGTTACGTTAAAAAATGACCGTAGTTATGCTAAGAATGACCGTAGTTATGCTAAGAATGGCCGTAGTTATGCTAAGAATGGCCGTAGTTATGCCAAGAATGGTCGTAGTTATGTTAAGAATTGGCGTATTTATGTTAAGAATGTAGCTGTAGTTATTTAAGCTACGTGGGTGTAATAGGAATGACCATAGTTATGTTTTTTTTACTAATTATATAACACAGCATCAACAGCATCAGTCCTGCACCAACTAACTAATGAGGTGGACTCTATTAACACATTATTTACTGTGTGTGTGTGTGTGTGTGTGTGTGTGTGGAGAATGTGAGAGGAAACAACGTGAATGCTGTGGTGTATATGGTATGATAAGGAGTATTACATTGCTATACTACACACACACACAAACACACACACACACACACACACACACACACACTCGAGTGAATGTTTGTTTTCACACACCACAAATATGAATGAATTATCCCCATGTTGTTGATGAATGCTGTAGTAGTAGTAGTAGTAGTAGTTTTGTAGTAGTAGTTGTAGTAGTAATAAAAAATAGAAGCCTCCATACACAAACACCTGTCGGTAGTAATCCCAAGCCAAAGGAGGGATGGTCTTATATCATGAAGTGTAATGAGATGTTTCGGGCTGGTGTGTGGCCACTGATGAGGATGTATCTGTTACCCGACTCGACATTAATGGGACATCTCGACGACGCAACCCGTCTGATTTTAGTTTTACTTTTTGTATTTCATATTTTTTCTTTATTCCTTGTTTATTATTTTAAGCTGTACATTTTTCTTTAGTTAAGTTTATTTTTGTATTTTTATATCTTTGTGTCATTAGTGGGGATGGGGGAGAGAGAGAGAGAAGAGAAGAAGGAAGTGGGAAGTTGCAAAAAGGAAGGAAGGGGATATCAGGTGAGAGAGATAAAAAGGAAATTGGAAACGTAAGGAGGTGTAAGGAGGAAGGAAGGAGAGAGAGGGGTGAAGCAAGTGAAGGAAACGGACCAAAGGAACAGGAGGAGGAATAAGAGAGAAAGAGTGTGTCGCCGAAGAGATAGAGTCTGAGGAAGCAAGTAGGGAAGAGGGGCAGGTAGACAGAAGGGAAAGGAGGGGGAGATACGTAGGTAAGGAGAAGACGTACGTAGGTATGTGGAAAGGGAAGTAGGTTAGGAAAGGAAGTAGGGAGGGGACATAGGTAGGTAGGGATGGGATGGTAAGTAGGGTGAAAGGTATAGGTTGGTTGATGACGTAGGGAAGATAGGGAAGGGGAGTAAGGTGGGTGGTAGAGAGAGGACGTAGGTAGGGAGGGGAAATAGGGAAGAATTTGACGTGGGTAGAAAGAAGAGGCAGTATATAGGGAGGAAGGTGACGTAGAAGACCTCAGAGGTTCGTGCTGGTGGAGGTACACGCGAGGCTTCCATCAAGAACCTCCGCCCAGTGTGGAGGTCGGTCACATCAAGGTTCACATCATCAAAGGTTCCGAAGGTAAATTTTTTCCTCCCTCTATATATGGATACGAGAGAACGTATCTATTTGACTCACTTAAAGGGTTCATGTTTTTGTGTTTTTTAGAACCTGTGTGTGTGTGTGTGTGTGTGTGTGTGTGTGTGTGTGTGTGTCGCGGGTCATCGTCCACCACCCAACATAATGATTTACCAAGAATTCCATCCGTCTACCGTAAGCTGTGGTCGTTAGTAAACATCTTTCTCATCTCTCTTTCACCCATCTCTCCATTTTCCTTCTTTCCTTATCTCTCCTCCTTTCTTTCTTTCTTTCTTTCTTTCTTTCTTCATTCTCTGCCATCCGCTTCCCCAATTTCTTCCTCTCTTTATCCCTTCTCCTGCTCCTCCTCCTCCTCTCCTTTCTCCATTTATCTTCATATCTTTCATCCATCTCTCCACCTCCCTCACTTCTCTCTCCTCCACCTCCACACACACACACACACACACACACACACACACACACACACACACACACACACACACACATCTCCAGCTCAGAACAGACTACAATATTTTACACATGAGTTATTTATTGACTTGTTATATATTCACATACCATCGCCCCACTCCACCACAACCCGCTAATTCCCGCCTTCATGCAACAGCTGGTTGGTGGCTGTGTTCAGCTGTAGATCAACAAAACTATTAATTAAAGAGGACTTATGCTATATTTGATGATATTAATAGTAATAAGTAGAAGAATGGTGATAATGATAACAGCAACAACAATACTACTACTACTAATAATAATGATAATTGTAATAACAGCAACAACAATAATAATAATAATAACACCAATAATAACAACAATAACAATAAAAACAGCAACAATAATAATAACAATAACAATAATAACAGCAACAATAATAACAGCAACACTAACAATAATAACAGCAACAATAACAATAATAACAGCAACAATAACAATAATAACAGCAACAATAACAACAATAACAATAATAACAGCAACAATAACAATAATAACAAGAACAATAATAATAATAACAGTAATAATAAAAATCACTGAACCAGACACAAGCCCCCCCAAGCGCTGACACAACTAACAATGTCATCATCTTATTATATCCAGGTTAACTCACAACAACCAGCGCCTCCTTCCTTAAGACCTGGCACCCTCGACCCAAGATAGTAATTCACTTATTGTATACCTTCCCTTCTCCCCCTTTCTCCTCCTTTCTCCCTCCCTTTTTCGTTCCCATCTCCTCTACCTCTCCCTTGTCTCTTCTTCTTCTCCTCCCCTCCTCTTCCCCTTTTTCAACTCTGTCATCCTTCCTCCTCCATTTTCCTCTCCTTTCCGTTCTCTCTTCCCTCCTCTACTCTTCCACACTCGGCTTCTATCCCCTTCTGTTCTCCCTCCTACCATCCCTCCTCTCTCCCTTCTCCCTCCTTTCCTCCCTTCCTCTTCCTTCCCCTCCTCTCTCATTTCCTCCTCTCTCTCCTTCTTCCTCCCCTCCTTCAGTTCGTCTACAGGTGTCAGCAGGAGTGTGGGTGTCTTGTATACTCAGAGTCTATCACTAATTGCTTGTTATGTGTAATTCTATTTGTGGATTAGTTATTGTTGTTGTTTTTGTTCTTGTAATTATTATTTTATTTGTTATTTAGTGGCCGGTATTTATTGTGTTTATATTTGGATTAATTGTTTTAGTTTTATTTGTTATCATCATCATCATCATCATCATCACCTGTACTGAGTTCATTATTATCACTAAACTATCCAATTAATTAGCCCAATATACACAGCCTGGCCTTAACATAATCCCCCTGTGAGGACGAGAACAGCATTACACTTTGTTATTATTCAACAGGGTGTCTGGGAGAACCTAATTAGTTAAGCTAGTTCACCCTTACACGATTACTCTAGACATCTCCAACGTTTATCTGACTTGGGGGCATTACAGACACTCCACGCCCTCCTCTTGGGAGTTGGAGGAGGGGGGGGGGGGAGTAAGGGGTGGTGAAGGGAGAGAGGGGAGCAGGTGTGTGGTGGTTGGGGAGAGGAGGTGGTGATTGGGAGGAGGGGGAGAGGGTGGTGGTGGTGATTGGGAGGAGGGGGAGAGGGTGGTGATGGTGATTGGGAGGAGGGGGAGATGTGGTGGTGGTGATTGGGGATGAAGAGGGGGGAAGGGAATTGGTGGTGGAGGAAGAGAGTAGGAGGAGGTAGTGAGGATCGAGTAAGAGGGGTTAAAGAAGTGATGATGGGGAAGAGGAGGAGAAGGAAGAGGGAGTGGAAGAAAAGAGGATATGGTAGTGAAAGAAAGAGATAATGGTAAAAGGAAGAGGAGTGAATGGGGAGGAAAAGAGAAGGGGGGAAGGAGAAAGAGTAGGGAAGGAGGAAGAGTAAGAAGAATAAGAGGAATGAGAGAAATAGGAGGAATAAGAGAAGGAGTAGGGAAGAAAAAGAAGAAGACTTGGGCCCACACAACCTAAAGAGACAAGCAGGAAGACAATGAAGAGATTGACTGAATCTTTTAATTAGTGTTTGTGTATCCTGAGGCGTTGACCTGTGTCTCCACCTTCTTCTCTCCCTCTTCTGCTTCATTATCCCCTCTCTTCTTCCAATCCTTCTTCACTTTTTTTGTCTCTCTATCTTTACATTCTTCTTTCATTAACTATCTCTTTTCCCCTCCTCTTTCTCGTATTATTTTTCTTCCTCCATACCATCTTCCCCATCTGCCTCTATCCCCTTCTCCATCTCCTCCTCCTCCTCCTCTTCTACCATCCTCCTCTTCCTTCATCATCCTCCTCTTCCTCTTCCACCATCTTCCTCCTCCTCCCGTGTCCACACAACTAAACAATAAGATATACAGTTAAGACGACCGGCCAGGAAACATCATTCACCACATCCTGTCTGTGATCCAGTTTTTGTGTGAATGTTTAATTGATCAAATTATCATTGTTTTTAGATAAGCAAAATTTACCAATAATGAAATGCCCATCAAAAACAAGAAGGAAAATACTAATAAAAAATAATACCTACACCGAAAACCAGAAAAAATAAAAATAAAAAATAAAATACGGAAGAGAAGTGTGTGTGTGTGTGTGTGTGTGTGTGTGTGTGTGTGTGTGTGTGTGTGTGTGTGTGTGGTCGTCCTGGACAGCAATTATAACACGGCGTGGACGGAGGCAACACACATACACATAAGCTGGATCACGCTAATTTCGGCTCCTGTTGGCCCGGGGGAAACTCGGGGACGTTTGTGTTGCTTTGATGACGGGGCCTGGGAGGTGGGGGGGGAGGGGGTGGAGGAGAGGGGGAGGGGGTTGGGTTCTGATGAGGTTGAAAGGTTTTTGATGGGGTAAGGGGTCTGGCGGGGGGGGGGGGGTAGATGGTTTCTGATCGGGGAAAGGGTTTCTCATGTTGCGTGGCGGGGGGAGGAAGGGGTCGACTCAATCTAAGATCCGAACTCGAAACCGGTTCCAAATTGTTACACCTTGGCCATGGGTTATTGGTTAGATTAGGTTATGGGCAAGGTAGGTTAGGTTACATATGGTTAGGGGTAGGGTTTGGCTCAGTTAGGGATAGCGTAGGTGAGGTTAGGTTAAAATGGGGAAGTTGGGTTGAGGGAAGTTAGGTTGAGTTACAGTGAGGTCAGGATTGGGTAAGTTAGGTTAGGGGTACAATAGGTTAGTAGCTTATATAGGTAGGTTAAGTTAGGTTAGGGGTAGTTAGATTTGGTAACGAATAGAATCCGGGTTCGGTTCCCTATCATGTTCCAGGCCCAGTTCCCTATCATGTTCCTGGTCTAGTTCCCTATCTCGTTCCGGGACCAGTTCCCTATCATGTCCCTGGCCCAGTTCTCTTATCACGTTCCGGGTTCAGTTCCCTATCATGTCCCTGGTCCAGTTCCCCATCAGGTTCCAGGTTCGGTTCCTTATCATTACTCCGGGTTCAGCTCTTAAGTGTCAGTGAGCCCCGGCCACCATCACCTCCCCACTTACCCCGGGTCGTGTCGCCTGATCGAAGCTCTTCATCTTGAAATGTCAATTTTTCGAATTTATATGTTAATTAAGACTCATGTTCAACTTTTATGAACCTGGGTGTTACCATCATTCAACTTCCTCCATCACCTGAGTGGATCAACATTTTTCGCTTGCCATATGTAAACATTTCAGTATTTTTCCTTCATGTAAACAAACATTTATATTTATACGTAATATTTACCTCACGTAATATATTATAATGCAGTTTATTTTAACATTAATCATTTGGTGTTGAATGTTATCGAGTTACCACGACTTACTGTATACCCCGAGGCCGTCAATATAATTTCCTTGAGCATGGTTGGCCCGGTTAAGTTAGGTCAATGTTTCCCGGAGGTGATCAGCTGAGTGAAGAGCCCCAGAACGAGCGTTTTGGAGTTGATCAGCTGTGCGAAGGGCCCCTCAGCGAGCAGCACTCCGTCTCACTTTACACACCAATACTCGTGGGTTGAGCACAGTAATTTTTAGTTGAGGATCGTAAGGAAGGTGGAATTTTTATTTTTATTTTTGCGTTTTCTCACTCACACGCTGACACACACACACACACACACACACTCAGGCTGCAGTACAGAAGTTAAGAATTATATAAAGTTTTCTACGACGGTCAGTTCCTGGTGGAAAGGCCAGCTGACCCTCCTGGCACTGAGCTACGAGTGCCTGGTGCCCAACAGTAGGCTCACCCAGGCCGTACTTACTAGGTCACCTGTCGTACAAAGGTGGAAAGTGGTGATGCATTGTGGGGCATAATGATAGTATTGATAATGGTAAAGGTACGACAACATCTACTACTACTACTACTACTAAAATAACTAATAATAAAGAATAATAATAATAATAATAATAATACAAATGTTATTAACGAATAGTAAGTACATTAAGAATTATATTTATAGTTGATATATAAAAGGTAATTTACAGGACTTTAGAAGGTGTAATAATCATATCTATTCTCAAAATTAAAAAGCGGTAATTTTATTGACCACAAGAAAAAAATAAGTATATGCAAAATTTACGTTTACATTTCATGGTATATTTTATTGTGTGTTTATTTGATTTTTGCTTATGTTATTAATGTATGTTTTTTTTTTTTATTCCAGGTGAGTGTCAGACCACGTGAATTCCAGGTACACAGGTGCCAGGTGAGTGCCAGACCACGTGAACTCCAGGTACACAGGTGCCAGGTGAGTGTCAGACCACGTGAACTCCAGGTACACAGGTGCCAGGTGAGTGCCAGACCACGTGAACTCCAGGTACACAGGTGCCAGGTGAGTGTCAGACCACGTGAACTCCAGGTACACAGGTGCTAGGTGAGTGCCAGACCATGTGAACTCCAGGTACACAGGTGCCAGGTTGGGTGAGATAGTCTTTTTCTCCCCTTTTTTTTTATTCTTCTTGTACTTGTTTTAGTTCTTGTTAGTCTCCTTTCTCCTCACTGCACCATCCCCCACAGATTGTCTTGGGGCGATGCTCTGTTTCTCCCGGTCACTGCCCGCGGATTATCTTAATGGTAATAATAAGATGATGATGAAGCTAATGGTAATGATGATACAAACCTGTAGTAATAATTATAAGACTGATAATAATGATATTTAAATACGAGATCAAAATAATATTGTAATAACGTAATGAATGAAGTTGATCTCAGAATTCATGATAATTAATAACAGTGATAATAAAAAGTCAAAATAATAACGACAATAATGATAATAATTAGAGATAACAGTAATAGAAATGTATGAGTTTAGATAATTAGTAAAGGTGGTATGTGGTAATTATGAAAGGTTTAATTAGTAGAATACATTAATCTAAATGAACCATCGTCATCTTGTCATGTCAGTGAGATGGCGAGAGTGTGAGAGGCAATATAGTCTCATCTTTCTCCTTTTCCTCTTCCCCTCCTTCTTCTCTTTTCCTTTTCCTCCTCCTTTTCTTTGTCTTATGCTTCAACTCCTTTTCTTCCTCCTCCTCTTCCTCCTTCTCCTCCCCCTTTCTCCTCCAACTCTTCCTTCTCTTCTTTGTCTTCTTCAACTGCTCTCTTCTTTGTCTTCTGCTTCAACTCCTCCTGTTCCTTCTCCTTTTATTAGTCTTCTTACCTCCTCCTCCTCCTCCTCCTCCCCTCTGCTTCCTTCTGCTCTCCCTCTATCTACTCAGTCTTCCTCTCTTCTTTCTTCTGTTTCTCTACATTTTCCCCTCTTACTCCTCCCCTTCTTTTTGTTATTGTTTTTCTTCTCCTCCCTCTCACCCTCCTCTTCCATTTTCACTTTTACTTTCTCCTCCTCTTCTTATTCCTTCTTCTTTTATAACCTCTCCTTTTTTATTGTTTCCCTCTCACTCTCCTCTTCCTTTTTTCATCCTCCTCCTCCTCCTCCTCCACCCAAGGCTTCATGACTAAGCAAGAGAAATATCTCGGTTTTTATACACCAGAATATTCTAAGGTGTTCTGTATTATGCCGGTGTGTGTGTGTGTGTGTGTGGATATACTTAGACGAATAGTTCATTTAAATTTCTTCTTATTGCCTCTTCCACATTCACTCTCAGTATCCCTCGCTCTTATTCTCACTCCCACCACCACTCTCACACTCAAGCAGCACCTCTCACTCCCACCACCCCCTCTCACACCACTCCCTTCACACTTAAGCAGCACCCATCCCACTCTCAAAACCACTTTCACCCTCCCCCCCTCTCTCTCTCTCTCTCACGGATGAACTTGAAAGTGACTTATATTAGAATGGGTGGCGTGAGTTTGACCTCGTAAAAGCTTCTACTGTTTACACCTCCATCCTGCTGCCTACACACCCTCCTGCTGCCTACACACCCTCCTGCTGCCTACACCTCCATTCTGCTGCCTACACTCCCTCCTGCTGCCTACACTCCCCCCTGCTCCCTGCCTACACTTCTTCCTGCTGCCTGCCTACACTCCCTCCTGCTGCCTACACACCCTCCTGCAGCATACACTCCCCCCTGCTGCCTACCTACACTTCCCCCTGCTCCCTGCCTACACTTCTTCCTGCTGCCTGCCTACACTCCCTCCTGCTGCCTACCTACACCCCCCCCCTGCTTCCTGCCTACACTCCTTCCTGCTGCCTGCCTACACTCCCTCCTGCTGCCTATACTCCTCCTGCTGCATACACTCCCTCCTGCTGCATACACTCCTCCTGCTGCATACACTCCCTCCTGCTGCATACACTCCTCCTGCTGCATACACTCCCTCCTGCTACCTGCCTACACTCCTCCCTACACCTGCCTACACTCCTCCCAACACCTGCATATCATCATGGACTGTAGTTTAATCAATATTTGTCAAGATGAAAAAAAAGACATTAAGTTATTCTAAAATAATTATGTATGTTTATTTTGTTATTGTTTGGATACTTAATATGGTCTGACTTGTGTTTAGTGTTTTAAGGTAATATTTTCCTGTTTTATTATTAGTTTTATGTACTGCAACTGTATAATTAGGTATATAATTTAATGATGATTTACGGGGTGGAGTGAAGTTGTTTGCTTCACCCGGGACATAGAGTGAGGGAGGAGTTTAACTTAATCTAATATCTTAAGAGAGTTTTAAAAGTGTCAATAGAAGGTACTTACTGAACGGTTCTTTCTCACCCCACTTTTTACTATACCTGTAACTCCTCAGCTAGTACCTTTAGGCCGTTCAGAAGATGCTCTAACTCAGGGCACTTCTGAACGGCCTATCTAACAATACACCCAACACCGGGTCTAATTGCTGTTATTGCTGTACGATAGTTTGGGCTGACTGGACGTATTCCTGAGTCTCACCGCCGCCGTCCCTCGCAGCGTTTTTTTTTTTAACCTAACCTAACCAAACCTTTTAAATGTAAACTCCTTGCTGCTTACTGTCCTTTCATGAGTCTTTTTTCACGCCTGCTAGCTACTGTCTCTCGACCCTCCCCCTCTCCCATCCTTGTTGGAGGCCACCTTGGGATCACTAAGGAAACAGGTAGGTGACCGGGGTGTAATGTGGGAGAGAGGAGGGGGTGGGAGGGGGAGGGGATGGAATGGATGGAGGGTCACGTACGTACACCACTGAATATTTAATGTAAGGTACTAACCATACAAAACTGTAGTGAGGCGACCCCTGTGAATCTTGTATGAAGAAGGCATGGTGTTGGCGGCGGGTCATGGCGGCTGTTGGTGTAGGGGAGAGGGAGGTGGCGGCTGGTGTTGGTGAGGGACCGTGGCAGCTGTTGATGGAGGGGGGCGTGGCAACCGTCGCTAGCTATAGGTGGGGGGGCGTGGTAGATGGGCAGTAGCGGGGGAAAAGGATTATGAAGGCAAGTGATGAAGGAGTACTGGGGGACACTGGAGGGTGATGGCGGGGATGGTGCTGGCGGCTGGTGATGGCGGCGAAGGGGGGGGGGGTATAGGGCGGGTAATGGCTGAGAGGGGGAGGGTGGCTGGCGGCTGGTACTCGCGTCGATTAAATGTTAAAACCCCTCCCTGATGTAATTTAAATACAGAGGACAATGAGCACGATGCCCGAAGGACTCTCCCCTGCTACGTGGTGGTGCTGTTTTGGCTTCTGTAATGACGCTCTCTACAGTACCTGGCCAGTGTTTACAAAATGATCGTGCGCCCCCCCCCCCCCCCCAGAACCCTCTACTGCTAGATGGTGACCCTTGGCAATATTTTTTACATTGCCATTTAGTTCATATTTAAATCATTTATATACAAATTATTATTTTTTTAATATTTACTAAACGCTTTTAACTTGATTGATCCTATAATTGTTTTAAATCTGCTTTGTACTGGGATAATATAGTTCATTTGTTTACGTGGACTTATTACAGTAATTTAGTATGCATTGAGTCGCTCCAGGTGACTATATTGAAAAAGAAGTTGATCCTGCCTCAGTAATATAGTATTTAATTTTTTGTCGTGAAGGATTAATTCTGATAATTGAATTTTTTGACAATTATTGTGGCGTCATTAGTGGTGTTTGATGGAGCCCGTCACCGCCCCATGAATAATTATACCGGGAGAGTGAGTGGACCGCTGGCTGGCTGCTGTGTGCTGGTGAAGGGTATTAGCTTTGTATGGTGGCGCTGTGTGTTGGTGCTGTTGTGGCGCTATGTTGGTGCTGTTGTGGCGCTGTGTATTGGTGCTGTTGTGGCGCTGTGTTGGTGCTGTGGCGGCGCTATGTTGGTGCTGTTGTGGCGCTGTGTGTTGGTGCTGTGGCGGCGCTATGTTGGTGCTGTTGTGGCGCTGTGTGTTGGTGCTGTTGTGGCGCTATGTTGGTGCTGTTGTGGCGCTGTGTGTTGGTGCTGTGGTGGTTCTATATAATGGCGCATCTAGCTGGGTGTGTTGGCGCAGTGTTCCTGGCTGTTGTCTGGTGCACTAGGTGTAGGTGCTCTTAACCTGAAGGGGGTCACTTTCAGAGGACGTAAAGAATTTAATATATTTCTGACTGAAAATATATATTCCCATTGTAATAAATTCGTTATTTAAACAATTGGTGCGGCACCGTAGGGCAGAGAAAACTCACCATTCACTAACCTGAATCCTAATTTCAGTTGTCCAATGGCAGTTCATAAGAGGAAACTGGATTACCCGGAGGAAACCTGAGACGTTTGGCAGTGTCATACTGATAACACCCTCCTCACCTGTGTCAGGGCCAAGCAGGACGCGAACCATGACATAGGGTGAGAGATACGCCCGTTACCGCTGCACCACGAGGATAATATGGCATTTTTCGGAGACAAAGACATACTGGAGAGATTAACATAATGAAAAATGAAAAGCAAAATCAGTGCCGGTGTTTGAACACGTATCGGAGCTGCAGTTGTGCTTGACTGAGCTGAGACCGTGTTACCGAAGCGTGGAGGTGCCCGCCCAGTTTAATTTTAAGTCCTTCGGGAAGAGCTGCAGATGTATATGGTGGTTGGTCAACCAACCCCGGACAACACAACACATGTCAACCCAACCCCCGTTTCTTTATTTGGATCTTGAAAGACGATAAAGGGCGTGAAATTGGAACTTGAAAAAGGTGTTCTTTTAGGCCCTTTGGAGATTCGGGGGGGGGGGGGGGAAGGGGGTACCAAAAGGGTTAAGAATCTCTCTCTCTCTCTCTCTCTCTCTCTCTCTCTCTCTCTCTCTCTCTCTCTCTCTCTCTCTCTCTCTCTCCTGCCCGTCCACTTAAGTTAATACCTCGCCGCCCTCTTAATGCATATCATCCTATTACGCTTAAATCGTTGTCCATTACTTTGGGCATAACACGTGTAGTTTTTCAATTATCTAAAACTTGTCTTGTGATAAACGCGGCGGCTCCTGAGGGGACGGGAGAGTGATAATGCACGTGTCTACCTTTATATGCTCTTATTTAAAGCCCGGCGAGTAATAGTGGTACACGTTAACACTCACTCCAGGTGTTTTTAATTAGCCAAAGGTGAGCCATGGCTTTATAAGCGTTGTGATGGCGTAATTAGCTTGGGGGGGGGGGGCGTATAGACGAGGGGTGTGTATGTGTGTGGGGGGGTTGAGGGTATACAGTATGTAAGTGTGTGTGTGTGTGTGTACACTTGTATGCTTAGTGAGGTAGAGAACGAGGAATGAGGGGGGGGGGGGTGTATTGATGGGTGTCCTGTATGTATGTGGAATGAGGGTAATATGTCTGTACGCGTGTGTACCCTTGCTTGGGGGCGGTGGGAGCAGGTGGGCGCCAAGAAGTCGAGGCATTACTCATTTGTTTTTGTTTTTTTTATGTTTTTATTTTTTAACTGTTCCCGCCTTGCCATTTGTTTACGACTGAGAGTGAAATATATCGTAGAGAGCTGTTGGCGGCGTTGTGTATCATATATCAAGATAACACGAAAGAGATTTACACTATTAGAAGAGTTGTTAAGAGGTTTGGCGCCGCGGAATGGTCTTGAGAGATGTAGAGGGCGATATATCAGTGAGACAAGAAGTTAAGTTTTATGCCGAGTCTGTACATGAACGGTGTACAGTTACTGAGTGGGCAGTTTGTCACCAGTCTCCTCTTCACAGTCTTTCTCGCTGTATCTCTTCCCTCACCTCACTTCATCTTCTGGCTTTCATTAATAATTCACCTCTTGAGTTCAGCGACACGTCCAATATATTCAAGTATTAACACATACTGGCGGTCATTGCCACGCGCGGTGATATCTGTGTTAACTCGTTCTCTACCGTCGTTTTCTTTGATGTCTTCCTCTCTCTTGCCGTCGTTTTCTTTGATGTCTTCCTCTCTCTTGCCGTCGTTTTCTTTGATGTCTTCCTCTCTCCTGCCGTCGTTTTCTTTGATGTCTTCCTTTCTTCTAGGGTAATTTCTTTGATGTCTTTCTCTCTTCTGCCGTCATTTTCTTTGATGTCTTCCTCTCTTCTACCGTCTCTTTCTTTGATGTCTTCCCCTAGTCGACCGCCATTTTCTTCTGACGGACAAAATCCACCAATAAAAAAAAAAACTACAGTACCACTTTCTTTTGTCCCAGTTCATCTGAGTCTTGACGCTACCCTGACCCAGAGAGTCTTAGTGGTGTAATAGCCTCACTCACAAGCCAAAAACACCTTGGAGGAAATAGTAGGTTGTAAAATACCCTTAAATTTGGTGTTTATTATACAGACAAGACCGCAATAGAATCAAGAGGTGAAGTTGTTGTGTAAAACGAATCAAGAGTTTGTTGTCTATGTTTCCTTTGGTGATTAAGGACGACCAAAGTTGTATTAACACGAGGCCATGGACCCCCCCCCCCCCAACCTACCCCCCCTCCCCAACCTACCCCCCTCCCCAACCTACCCCCCTCCCCAACCTACCCCCCCCAACCTACCCCCCTCCCCCACCCACCCAGTTGGTATGCACAGACTTTACATTTAGTTGGTTTTTAATGGTATAAATTATGGCCCGCGGTCGAGCTCAGGGACTAAGTTTGTGTTTACGGGTTGAATTTGTCTCCTGTGTGTGTGTGTGTGTGTGTTGTTTGTTGATTATGATGATGTTGACGTGAAGTTACGGGAGAGTTAGTGAGGACTGTTGCCTGTGAGGGTGCGGGGGGGGGGGGGGTGGTAGATGATGCGTGGTAGACGATGGGTGGAAGATGATGGATGGAGGATGATGGGTGGTAGATGATGCGTGGTAGATGATGGGTGGCAGAAGATGGGTGGTAGATGATGCGTGGTAGATGATGGGTGGTAGACGATGGGTGGAAGATGATGGGTGGAAGATGATGCGTGGAAGATGATGGATGGCAGATGATAGGTGGTAGATGATGGGTGGCAGAAGATGGGTGGCAGAAGATGGGTGGCAGAAGATGGGTGGTAGAAGATGGGTGGTAGATGATGGGTGGTAGATGATGGGTGGCAGAAGATGGGTGGTAGATGATGGGTGGCAGAAGATGGGTGGTAGATGATGGGTGGTAGATGATGGGTGGCAGAAGATGGGTGGAAGATGATGGATGGCAGATGATAGGTGGTAGATGATGGGTGGCAGAAGATGGGTGGAAGATGATGGATGGCAGATGATAGGTGGTAGATGATGCGTGGTAGATGATGGGTGGCAGAAGATGGGTGGAAGATGATGGGGTGGTAGATGATGGGGTGGTAGATGATGGGTAACAGAAGATGGGTGGAAGATGATGGATGGCAAACGATGGAAGGCAAACGATGGATGGCAATCGATGGGTGGCAGACGAAGGATGGCAGAGGGTGTGTGGCAGACGAAGACCAGACCAGTCTTGAGATTCAGAAAACTTTAGTGAAACAGAAGATAATAATATCCATTCTACGCCCTGTTCTTATATTAGCATATACTGTAGAGGTGGGTGACCTGTGTGTGTGAGAATGAACCATTTCTTCCCTTCCTTCCTCTCTCCCTCCCTCCCTCCCTCCTTTCACTTCTTTCCCCCCCCCCCCCGACCTCCTCTCTCTCTCTCTCTCTCTCTCTCTCTCTCTCTCTCTCTCTCTCTCTTGTTTCCTTCCCTCTCCTCGCCTTGTTTCCTTCCTTCCTTCCTTCCTTTTCTCCCTCCCTTTTTTCCTCCCCACCTGCAGATGAGAAGGAGGGGGGGAGGGTACAGTACCATAACTTAATTGCTACCATCCTTACCCTACCATTATTACCTTCCATCTGTCTCCACCATTATCAATTTTTTTTCTATTCCTTCCTCTACGATGTGCAAGTTGTGGTGCGTCTGTGAGTGACACTGGCGGGCTGTGAGTGTCACTGGCGGGCTGTGAGTGACACTGTCTGACTGTAAGTGGCACTGTCTGACTGTGAGTGACAATGGCTGGCTGTGTAACTAAGGATTAAATTATTAAAATTCAAGGAAGTATTTTTGTAAGTTAGGGAGCCTCGGATCCCTTTCCTCCTCCTCCCCCTCCTCCTCCTCCTCCTCCGCCTCTTCCTCCTTCTCCTCCTCTCCTCTTCTTCTTATTAGTCTTGCTCATCTTCTTCCTCTTATACTCTGCTTCTTCTTCTTCTTGTTATTCGTACATAGCTTTTTGTCCTTCCTCCTCCTCCTTATCTTCTGGTTCTAGTTATTCCCCTTCGTCATCTTCTTGTTATTCCTCCTCCTCTCTTTTCCTACCTCTCTCACTTTCCTCTTCTTATTAATCCTCCTCCTCGTTTTTTTTTAAGTTTTCTCCTACCTCGTTTCTTTATCTCTCTTATCCATCCTTCTTCTTCTCTTTTCCCTCTTCATTTTTTCTCTCATTTACTATCGTTATTTCTTCCTCCTTTTTTCTCTTCTATTTCCTTACCATTCTCCTCTCTCTCTCTCTCTCTCTCTCTCTCTCTCTCTCTCTCTCTCTCTCTCTCTCTCTCTCTCTCTCTCTCTCTCCTCCCCCGGGCCAGAGATGCGGCCATTCCCAGAATTGACTTCTCTCAACTTTATCCAGGAAAATGTGCATTGAGAGGACGGTTTATTTAGTTCCTGTCTTCTAATGCTGTTGATGCTGTTAGTGCTGCTGTTGATGCTGTTAGTGCTGTTGCTATTAGTGCTGTTGTTGATGCTGTTAGTGCTGTTGTTGATGCTGTTAGTGCTGCTGTTGATGCTGTTAGTGCTGCTGTTGATGCTGTTAGTGCTGCTGTTGATGCTGTTAGTGCTGTTGTTGATGCTGTTAGTGCTGCTGTTGATGCTGTTAGTACTGCTGTTGATGCTGTTAGTGCTGTTGTTGATGCTGTTAGTGCTGCTGTTGATGCTGTTAGTGCTGTTGCTGTTAGTGCTGTTGTTGATGCTGTTAGTGCTGTTGTTGATGCTGTTAGTGCTGTTGTTGTTGCTGTTAGTGCTGTTGTTGTTGCTGTTAGTGCTGTTGTTGCTGTTAGTGCTGTTGTTGATGCTGTTAGTGCTGTTGTTGATGCTATTAGTGCTGTTGTTGTTGCTGTTAGTGCTGTTGTTGCTGTTAGTGCTGTTGTTGTTGCTGTTAGTACTGTTGTTGTTGCTGTTAGTGCTGTTGTTGTTGCTGTTAGTGCTGTTGTTGTTGCTGTTAGTGCTGTTGTTGTTGCTGTTAGTGCTGTTGTTGTTTTATTATTAGTGTTGTTGTTAGTGTTCTTGTCATTCCCGTTTGTCGTTGTTTTTAATACTGTTGTTTTGTTGTTATTGTTGTCTGTCTGTGCCGGGGATAACATGGAACCGGTATCTGTCTATCTGTCTGTGAGTGACGGAGACATGGAAATGATATCTGTCTGTGTCTTGTCTGTGTGTGTGTGTCGGCTCGGGCATCTTGTGAACGCGGGAACAGACAGGAATGAGTTTCGACGAGAGCTGGTGTGTGGAGGTGGACCAGCCAGACCTTGAGCTAGTTCCCTTCTGGTCTGTCTGTCTGTCTGTCTGTCTGTCTGTCTGTCTCTCTGTCTGTCTGTCAGTCTGTCTGTCTGTCTCGGTATTATCAATGTTATTATGGTTTTTTTCTTACACTTTTCTCTTTTATATATGTTCATTTTTGTTGTTATAAGGGAGTATAAGCGTGTACCGTTACTACCACCACCATTACCACTACTACCACAACTACCACCTTCTGTATGACCTTTACCATCACCACCACCTTTTCTTATCAGCACTACCACCATCACCACCACTATCACCCTCACCATCACCACCACTACCACCCTCACCATTACCCTCACCACCACCACTACCACCACCACTATCACCACCACCACCACCACCACTTGGGTCGCCTGGGCTGTAGGAAATAAAGGGATTAAGGACGTATCCCCGGGATCAGGACGGATCTACTCCTGCTCCAGCTAATTCCCCGTCTGGAGGCCCCCCCTTAACCCCCCCCCCCATGTGTCCCTCCTCCCCCAAATGTCCTTTCACCCCACATGTATCCCCCACTGTCCCTACTCCTCACATGTGTCCCCCAGTCTTCTCCCCCATGTATCCTTCTCCCAGTGTAGCCCCTCCATATCACCTCTCCCCCCTCCGAAGATAAGGGGGTGATCTTCCTCTGTCTGTCAGTCTCTCGAGCTGTAAGAATGAAGGAGTGAGTGAGAAGTGTGTGTGTGTGTGTGTGTATGTATGTATGTATGTATGTATTTGTGTGTGTGTGTATGTATTTGTGTGTGTGTGTGTATGTATTTATGTATGTATGTATGTGTTTGTGTGTGTGTGTGTGTGTATGTATGTATTTGTGTGTGTGTGTGTGTGTGTGTGTGCTCTTAATTCCAATCGCCCTGCAAATATTAAAGCGAGAAATGGCTTGACAAGTGGAGAAAACAAATTATTATATTATTATTGTTGTTACTGTCATATTACTATTATTATTATTATTATTATTATTATTATTATTATTATTATTATTATTATCTGTATTGTTATTATCATTATTGTTGTAACTTTGTTTTCCTTTGAATTAATTTTCTACTATGGGTTTTTTCCCGCTAAATATTTCCCTCCAAATGTCTTTTTTTCTTCGTTTCTTTGTCAATTTCGCGTTTTGAGAACCTGTCACGAGCCATCCGCAACTCGGATGCAAGATGCGTAAATAGATGATGACATTTTGGGCGGGAAAATAGCGTAAATGGAGCCTCCGAACTTATGGCGGGAAGCAGCAAATGGATTCAAAGTTTATGTGGGAAATGAATAGTGTCTTGGGTTTTAGCGCGTATAAGAGTAAAGTAAGATTTTGACCTCTCTTATCATTATTATTATTATTATTATTATTATTATTACTGTTGATATTATTATTAGTATTAATTATTATTATTACTGTTATTATTGTGATTGTTGTTATTTCTTGTTATTGTTGTTCTTGTCTTGCTAGAGAGGACCATACTCATTTCTTTGTAGCTAATATACATACATCCGGGTACTTGACAATCCACCATGCCGAGGCAGGAATGTAAACAAAAGCATTGCCTTGCTTGCATTCTCTTTGTCAGCGTGAGTTACACCTTGTTTTCCGAGCTAGGATGCCGAAGGCTTATGTTGCTGGGGATTGACATAAACTTCGTTAGCAAGAGGAACCTGTTATGTGTTTTCAACATGTCGAAGAGAGTAACTGAAAATACGTTATTGTTACAATTTTAATGAAGTTAGGACAGGGTGGGATACAGTGTCATGTAAGCCCATTTCCATGTATTCTCTGTCTGTAGCTTTCATATCATTCCTGTATTTTTGTTTTCGTTTATTATTTTGGCCATTGTGTCATTTATTTTATTGATTGTATCAAATGATAAAAAAAATATATATTCTCTGTTGGGTTTACCAAAGGTGGAAAATAGTGTTCGTCTACAGGTAAAGTTCTTGTGAGTAATTTTGGAACCTGTGTATATTTGACCAAAACTTGATTACACATTTATGTAACCATATTGTGGGTAGGTTAGGCCAGGAACCTTGCCACTGAACCTCGCCACGGCATCTTGCCTTAATATTTGAGTAAGATATAATAATAATGAAATAAAAATGACACACTAAAGACGCTGTCAATATTACGCGTGTACAAAGGCAGTGTCCTGGATATAAAATAAAATTCACACTATTATTATTTTTATTATTATTATTATTATTATTATTATTATTATTATTATCATCATCATTATCAATCCGAACCTTAAAGTCACAAATAAAAGACTTACACCCAGGGTCGTATCATTAATTATACATGAACTATCTGTCACTACTCACACAAGTAGGACAATCACTCCTTTGTTGACAGCGGACCAGCCCCTGTGTGTACAAGCATCCTGCCAGGGTAGTCAGCCCACCAGCGACTGAATACTAAGAAAAGGGCAGCACCTGGTCGCCCACCCTCTCTCCTACTAGGAAAGGACATTTGCTTGAGAATAGAAACATAATGTTTAGTGGTGTGATCCAAGAGGGGTGTTCTTAGGCCTTAATGTTTATACCTTTCCACTGCCAAGACTAAGGAACCCTAACCTTACTTAACCTAACCTAACCTTTGATGTTTCTACCTTTCAACCTAACCAAACCTTGATGTTTCTTCCTTTCCACTGCTAAGATTAAGGAAGCCTACCCTAACCAAACCAAACCAAACCTTGATGTTTCTTCCTTTCCACTGCTAAGACTAAGGAAGTCTAGCCTAACCTAACATACGAGAGGGAGATAAATAATACCGTGAATAGTCAAAATCGCGAAAGATAAAACCGCGATATATAAAAAGTCTCCTATACATATACTGATATAAATTGAGGAAAGTAAAAATGCTTTATATTTTTCAGTATTTGTAATCAACGATCATTTCAGAGACGGTGTTTAATAATTGTTACGTCACTTTAGTTAACCGGTGGTTTAATTGTGTTTACAGTATTTTAATTACAGTATTTACGAATTTTGTTTTGTGTTTAATGAAATATTGAACTCTGGCAAGACTTGTATATTTTTCCATATTTTTTCTTACTCGTCAACTTCCAGAAGATTCTCCATTAACGCGATTTTTTCTTCCGTGTCAAAGTTCGCTCCATACTTTTCTGGTTCCATTAATGCGAATTTCCGTAACTCGAGGAGAGAGAGTTGTGTGTATAATGTTGCTGTGTGTGTGTGTGTCTGTCTTCAGTTTTGCATTGCCGCTTGTTACATAGAAACCACTAGAGATTATTTCATTAAGCTGTCACAAAATTAGAAGATAATTATATAATGTGGACGTCATCTTTGGATTACAGTAGATAACAAATATTTATCTGGTTTATATTATTATTATTATTATTGTTATTAGTTATTATTATTAGTATTGTTTTATATTTATTATTATTATTATTATTATTGTTATATTTATAATTATTATTTTTATTATTACCCTCGTCAGCACGTGCTCCCTTACCAACAAGTAAATATTTTTGTCGGTGTGTTTTTGGTGTTAATTGTTTTCAGATGTTTGTGTAACTCTGCAAAATGAGTTGTTTTTGTCCACGGCTGTCTCCTTGATAGATGCAGACTCTCTCTCTCTCTCTCTCTCTCTCTCTCTCTCTCTCTCTCTCTCTCTCTCTCTCTCTCTCTCTCTCTCTCTCTCTCTCTCTCTCCCCGCAGTTTCCTAGTAAGAGGTTAGATACACGCTGTCACAAGAGGAAATTCCAACGAACATTATTAATCTAAGCCCCTGGAGAATGCCTCGCTCTTACTCTCCTGGTCACACTGAATCTGATATACTTAACCTAACGTACCCAAACTGTACCTAACTTAACCTAACCTATCCCAAATTTAGCTTAGATTAAATTATTCTAACCCACCCAAATTTAACCTAACTTACCCAAACTTAACCTATCCTAACCTAGCCACATTTAACCTAACTGATCCTATCTCTGCCTATTGTAGCATAACCTAACCTAACCTAACCTAACCTAACCAGTACATAGCTAACCTAATTTAATGAAACCTAATATGACCTATCCAGCCTAAAATGACCTAAGCTAACTTAACCTTACCTAATATAGCTAAACTAAAGCTAAAGTAAGCTAATATAATTATGTTAGTTTGGGCTGGATTAGGGTTAAGTTAACTTGGTTAGAGTAGATTGGGTTAAGTGAGGTTGATTTTAATAGATTGGGTTAAGTTAGAGGAGCTTTGGTATATATTTGGTTAGGTTAGGTTGCGTAAGGCTAGGTTAAGTTAGATTAGGTTGAGTTATGCTTGGTTAAGTTAGGTTTGGGGTTATTTATTTTTTAACAGGTTAGGTTAGGTTAGGTTAGCTGGGATGGGTTAGGTTAGATTGGGTTAACTGGGATGAGTTTGGATAGGTTAGCTGGGTTAGGGTAGGTCAGCTGAGGAAGTGTTAGGTAAAGTTAGATTAGGGTGAAATGAGTTAGATTAGGTTAGGTTACAGCAGCTTTGGTTAGGATTGTGTCATGGGACGTTATAGTCAAGACCTGGATGCTGAGAGCTAGTGTCTATCCTCAGCACTAGCCCCCGAGGCGGCCACCCACCCACCTCCCACTTACCCACCTACCCACTTACCCACCCACCCACTTACCCACCCACCCACCCACCACACCCACCCACCCACCCACCCACCCACTTCCCTCACGACTTTCATCTATAAATTTCAGCTGTCCATCCATCTTATTCACTATCGTCAACTCCTTCCAAGAAAATCTGGCGTCGACAAAATCCAATTGAAATGCAGTGTAAAGCCTGAACGACCACCCAAAGTGAAGAAAATAAAGGAAGGAAAGTGCATAAGAAATTTAATAGTGTATAGTAAATGTCTTAGAAAAAATATATTTTCTCGTTGAGGAAATTAAGAAGAAAATTTTATTGTCTTGTCTGGAAGTTTTTTTTTTTTTAGTTTTATTTTCTTATTGTGGAATTTTGTGGCTGAGATAAAATAGTTGAAATTGGATTAGTTTTCTCTCTCTCTCTCTCTCTCTCTCTCTCTCTCTCTCTCTCTCTCTCTCTCTCTCTTGTTCACCCCCATTTCTGTTTCCCTGTCCCCCTCCCTATCTTCACCCTTCCTCACCCTCCCACAAACTAACCTTCACCCTTCTCCTCCCTCATTTACCCTTCCCCCTCTTTTCCCTCCTTTCCTCCCTCACCATTCCTCCCACACACACTAACCTTCACCCTTCTCCCTCTTCTCCCTCCCCCCTCCCCTTCTTCTCCTTCCCCCATCTCTTCCTCCCTCTCTTCTCCCTCCCTCCCCCAGTAATCCTCGGCTCTGGCTCATCAAAGTAAAGACTGTGAGTGGATAATAAGACTGAGATAGAATGAAATTAGGAAGCCTCCAGAGTTATTGGCAGGAAAACAAAGGAGCTGGTCTCGTCCTGGTGCTGTTACCTGTTGTGATGGTCTGGTGCTGTTACCTGCTGTGATGGTCTGGTGCTGTTACCTGCTGTGATGGTCTGGTGCTGTTACCTGCTGTGATGGCCTGGTGCTGTTACCTGCTGTGATGGCCTGGTGCTGTTACCTGTTGTGATGGTCTGGTGCTGTTACCTGCTGTGATGGCCTGGTGCTGTTACCTGCTGTGATGGCCAGGTTGCTGTTACCTACTGTGATGGCCTGGTGCTGTTACCTGCTGTGATGGCCAGGTGCTGTTACCTGCTGTGATGGCCTGGTGCTGTTACCTGCTGTGATGGCCAGGTGCTGTTACCTGCTGTGATGGCCAGGTGCTGTTACCTGCTGTGATGGCCAGGTGCTGTTACCTGCTGTGATGGTCTGGTGCTGTTACCTGCTGTAATGGCTTGGTGCTGTTACCTGCTGTGATGGCCAGGTTGCTGTTACCTGCTGTGATGGCCTGGTGCTGTTACCTGCTGTGATGGCCAGGTGCTGTTACCTGCTGTGATGGCTTGGTGCTGTTACCTGTTGTGATGGCCTGGTGCTGTTACCTGTTGTGATGGCCTGGTGCTGTTACCTGCTGTGATTACCTGGTGCTGTTACCTGCTGTGATGGCCTGGTGCTGTTACCTGTTGTGATGGCCTGGTGCTGTTACCTGCTGTGATGACCTGGTGCTGTTACCTGCTGTGATGGCCTGGTGCTGTTACCTGCTGTGATGGCCTGGTGCTGTTACCTGCTGTGATGGCCTGGTGCTGTTACCTGCTGTGATGGCCAGGTGCTGTTACCTGCTGTGATGGCCTGGTGCTGTTACCTGCTGTGATGACCTGGTGCTGTTACCTACTGTGATGGCCTAGTGCTGTTACCTGCTGTGATGACCAGTCGCTGTTGCCTGTCGTTTACTGCTGTGATGGCCAGCAGCATCCCTCCCTGTTGCTGTTACTTGGTGCTTGCCGGGGGTGCAGTGAGAAGCCCTGGACATGAACGATGGGGACACAGGAAGCTTTTTCTTACAGTCGGTCAGGAGAAATACAGTTGTGTCACTATAATGTGTGTGTGTGTGTGTGTGTGTGTGTGTGTGTGTGTGTGTGTGTGTGTGTCCTGGTGTCCTGGGTGATCCCCTCTGGCCAGTATTGACCGGAGATAACCACATCATTCTTCACTTAATTACGCGGAGTATCCATGACTGGCGTACACAAGACCAGACAACCAGGCAGCCAGGCGTATGCACTTACCACACACCCGACGTCGCCTAACCATATCAAGACAAGGTGACACAAGGCTGCCTCTGCATTTACGAATTTGTTGCAGTGATGTGAAGTATTGCTGGCGTAAACCATTGCGTATGTGTCCACTTCCTCCGTAATATTCAGACAGTGTAGTGGAAGAAGCAAACAGGAAGCCGAGTACAAATTTGCGTAGGTTTGCGTATTTTTGTTAGTTTTCGAAGGTCTTTCTTTAGGAGGTATATTTTCCCACCATTGTGTTACAAGGGTGGAGGTGGGGAGGGGGTAGTGGTGGGGCAACAGGCGGGATAAGTGCTGACATCCGGGCCAACAAGTGCATCTGGGATCTTGATAAGGTCCTCTATAGCCCAATATGAGCTGAGACGACGCCATCCCGGGCTAGTAATGGCTTGACCTGGCGCGGGGGTCTGGCTATAAGACCAGTGGCCCGACGCACAAAACTCGCCAGGACCAGAACCCTCCCCGCCAGACCACGCCAAGCAATATTTTACATAGTCTATATATCATATCCCTCGGTGTTTACGGCGAGTAAAGTTTAACTCTCTGCTTTTGCATTTTAATGAGTATTTTAATGGGGGAAGGAAGTGTCTTGTTACCTGAGCTTATTCGTTAAAATATTGCAGTAAAGCTGAGTTTGGCGTCGAGTACAACAGGACGCTGACCTCCCCAGGGAAGGACCAAGTTTCAGACCTGAGCGTGACGTAATAGTTTGAGTTAGAACTTTGTGTTGGGTATATTGATGAAGGAGGTTAAAGTTATAGCTTGAAGGTTTAACTTGGTGTTGTAAAGTTACAGCTTGACTTACCGTCGTGAATATATAGCTTCATTTACCGTATCGTGTCGTAGTAAAGTTGTCTGTGGAAGAGAGGTGGATTGTGGACGCCCTTCCCTTGTGTGTATATAATTACATTTACACAATAACTCGCCTCACACAACACAATTTCCATTTTGCAGGCCAACGTGTGTACACTCATATATAAATAACCTCAATAGACTCAATATAAACCAACATAAATGGCCCTCACCCCAAACAAACTAACATATGGTTATTTTTTTGGTTATTTTCGGAATCTAAAATTTATCCTAAATGGTCACAGGTAATTGATGAATGAAAACCGATGAATGAATAAGATGTAAACTGTTTATTAGTGGAAATAGATAAGACGTTTATAGAGCTATTTGACGCAGCTGAAAAACCCTCCTCCAGAGAGTCACACGATCCTAGTATCACCGTCACCCTGCCTGGTGTTAGCCTTCACAGTTGCTCCTTACAAGTTCATTATCGTTTACACCGAGACTTTGTTTTTGTCCACATGTTTGTTGTATTAAAAGATGATGAAGATATATGACCCCTCAGCGTGTTAGATGATGTGTGTGTGAGAGAGAGAGAGAGAAAGACAGGAAGAGAGAGGGAATGAAAGATAGGGAGAGAGGGAAAGAAAGACAGGGATAGAGGAAAAAAAGAAGCGCAGGGAGAGAGAGATTTTGCGTGTAGTGTTGTCTTGTATTTTGTTTTTGTATGGATCAAACCACAAACTTTAATTAACTTGTAGGGGCATCCACCTGACCATCTCCGCCTCCTTCCCTCTATGTAATTGGTGTGGTTCCTGGTCGACCCTCTCCTCCTCCTCCTTCTCCCTCCCCCCCCTCCTCCTCCTCCTCTTCCTCCTCCCTCCCCTACCCCCTCCTCTTCCTCCTACCTTCTACTCCCTTCTCCTTTCCCAGCACTTCTCCTCCCTCCTACTTGTGCTTCATTTCCTTCTTAGCTTTGTCTTCCTCTTTGTTTTTCTCCTACACTATCTCCCTCTTCATCCCCTATCATCTCTCCCCTACTCTCCCTTTCTCATGTTGTACCTCTCCTCTTAATCCCACAATTCTCCTCCAGCTATCCTTTCTCCCTAACCCCTCCCCTAACCCCCACCTGTCACCTCCCTTTCCTACCCAACCCCTTCCCTCCTGCCCTTCCCCTTCCTCTCTCCCCCCCTGCCCCGTCACCCTCTCCTAACCCCCACTCCTCACATCCCTTTCCTCCCTTCCCCCAGTCTCATCTTCTCACCCTCCTCCCTCAATCCCACATTACCCCCACCCGTCCCCTGACCCCCCCTCCTCTCCTCCCTCACTTAAGCGTTGGTGTGGTCCCCAGGCGTGGCCTCTAACACCTCTCCCTCACCAGGTGGGAATTAAGGTGTCTGGAGCCTTACTATAGTACCTCCCTCCCTTCCTTCCACCCGCCTTTCCTACCTTCCTACCTACCTTTCACCCTCCTTCCCTTTCTTCCTACATCCTTTCCACTTCCTTCCCCCCTTTCCACTCATCCATGACCTTCACCATTATTCTTCTTTATTCCTGTTCTCTCTTCTTCTTTTTTACAATTTCTTTTCATATTTTATTGGAATGTTTTTTTGTTTTTTTTAAGCCTTTTCTTGTTAATTGTTATTTATTAATTTGTTGATCATTTTGTTTTTCTTCGTTGATATATTGGTATTGTTTGGTTAGATTAGGTTAGCGTGAGGTCGGGTTAGGTTAAGTTAGATTAGCGTGAGTTTAGGTTTGGTTAGCGTGAGGTTGGGTTAGGTTAAGTTAGATTAGCGTGAGTTTAGGTTTGGTTAAGTTAAATTAGCGTTAGTTTAGGCTTGGTTAGCGTGAGATTGGGTTAGGTTAAGTTAGATTAGCGTGAGTTTAGGATAGATAAGCGTTTGGTTAGGTTAGGTTAGCGTTAGGGTGGTGAAATATGCTGAAGGGGCATGTCTTTAAGTGATCCTCTCAAAAATATTACATTAATTTTTGTTTTGTGAGTTTCAACTACTATATGAACGACTCTTCCTAGAAATAGTTTGACCTGACTCGGTGTTATTGGTGGGTGTTGTGGTGACCTGAGATGACCTCACTATTGTACTGCGACCACCACCCGCCGGGAGGTCACAAGGGGGATTGTGGGTAAGCCGCCTCCACCAGAAGCTGCAGCATGGAAACTCCTGATTGGCTATTCTACCAGCGAGAGAGACACGTGATTGGCCAAGTAGTCTGCCGGGGGGGAGGGGAGGACACGTGATTGGCCAGGTAGTATACGGGGGAGCCCTTGATTGGCCAGCCAGCCTGCGGGGGGCCAACATCACCCAGTGTTTTAAACAGTAGAGACGTACGGCTTATCTAGAGGGATATTAAGGGCTTTAACGACACTGAAGGTCTACACTGGTGATGGAAATGTAATTAAGATTAAGAGTCGTATTGTGTCGCTTGTAGGGGAGGAAGGAGGGGTGGGAGGGACCTGGTGGGGGAGAGGGAGGGGTGGGGTTAGACTTAGAGCTGGTAAAGGAGAGGGGGTTGGGGGGACCTTTTAGAGCCTGGTGGGGGAGAGAGGGAGGAGGTGGTGTGGGGGGAGACCTTAGACTGAACCTATTAGAGCCTCACCTCCCCTCTCTCTCCTCTTCCTCCTCCTGCTCACCATCATCAGTCATCTTTCTTCTCTTCTCTTCCTCTCCTCTATTTTATCTTTTTTAATCCCCTCCCAGAGGACATAGATACCCCGTGAAGAGAGGAGGGAAGGGGAGAAGGGAAGGAGAGGAGGGAAGGGGAGAAGGGAAGGAGAGGAGGGAAGGGGAGAAGGGAAGGGGAGAAGTACCAAGTTGATCTACACAACAACTGACTGTCTATCACACCGATTTATCTCAATTTCCTCTCCCATCTCTCCTTCCCTCCCCCTTCCCTTCTATCCCCCCTCCTCTTCCCCCACCCTTATTTCATTCTCCTTTCCTCTCCTCTCACATTCTCCTAACGTTTCACTCCTCCCCTCTTCTCCTTCCTCCTCTCCTCCCCTCCCCCACCCTCCCCTCTTCTCCTTCCTCCTCTCCTCCCCTCTTCTCCTTCCTCCTCTCCTCTCATCGGTCACGATTTTCAGTTTTTACACAACAATTTCCTTTCATGCTGTAAACTGTTGATGTAAACTGGTGGTGTAATTGATAGTGACACACACACACACACACACACACACACACACAGTTCCATCCAGATTTTACTATGAACAATGAACGCTTGAGCGAAGGTTATTCCTGTATCGTAAAAAAGAAAAGATCGACAATATTGACAGAATTAGGAGAGAAAGAACGTTTATTTTGTTTAATTTATATAAGTATGTTATTGTGGCATGGGGCAGATCGCCAGACGCTCTTGGTCGCTCGTACTGGCACATTAGTATAGTATTAGTGGACATGGGAGTAAGACCGAGCTGTCCCCTTTGACCGAGTACAACCCTCTAAGACACTCAACCTGGTCCTCAGTTAAGTATAAGTCACCCAGTTGAGTGTACACACGAGTAAGAACAGCGAACACTCAAGCAAGACCTGATCCTCAACCAAGTGTCACCTAGTTGATGAGGGGGGAGGGGGCTTGAGTGGAGGACGAAGCCGAGTGTTGTGGTCGTGGGGGGGCGAGGGAGAGTGTGACTGTCTGCCTGGCTGGCCACTTGATCAACATCCTCATTGTGTTGTGTACCACTTGTCACACGCTTCCTCCTCATAGCCACCTCATACCTCCCCCTCATCCCTCCTACCATATCATATATACCCTCTTCCTTCCCACCTTATCATCCCCTCATCTTCATCCCCTACCCTTATACCTCCCCCTCATCCCTCGCTCTCATCCTCTTCTCCCATACATCCCCCTTATCCTTCTCCCCTCATACTTCCCCCCCTCACACCTCCCATCATCCGCTTGTGTATCATGCTGGATTGCCCGAGACGTGTAGTAGATCATGTCGGAAATTCTTGGGTTTCCTCCTCACAACTACGTCTTATTCCTTTATATGCACCTTAATATGACGTGTTCCCTCCTTCATGTGTGTGTGTGTGTGTGTGTTACATAAACGGTAAACAACTTTATTGGCAAAGCTTTGAGTACAGTTTGCCTATTCTGAGTAATTCAGTCAGGTCTTGACAATTAGATTGATATCACTTCTCACTGCCACACAGGACAGAGGTTCATACACAAAGGGGATAATAGTATATATATCATATTCATTAATAGTTGCCGAGACAGACAGACAGTCAGACGATAAAGTTTAAGTACACATGATAGGATAAATTTGGAGAGAGAGAGAGAGAGAGAGAGGAGGGGGATCGGCCAGAACAAAAACACTGGGATGAGAGGGGTACGTCTGTCACTGTCACCCATTGACGTATCCAACTTAACAACAACAACAACTCCACCCTCATCCTCTCATCTGTTCACCAAAGTTCACAAATTTTTGTTATCAATGGTCATTCCTGTTCACTCGTGTTCAGTTATTTTCTCTATTATTCTTTCATGTTCCTTCGTTTTCAGCTATGTTCACCACTATTCACTCATGTTCACTCGTGTTCAGTCAAGTTCACCACTATTCACTCATGTTAACCACTATTCACTCATGTTCACTCGTGTTCAGTCAAGCTCACCGCTGGTCACTCGTGTTCACCAATGTTCAGTCATGTTCACCACTGTTCACTCGTGTTCAGTCATGTTCACCACTGTTCACTCGTGTTCAGTCATGCTCACCACTGTTCACTCGTGTTCAGTCATGCTCACCACTGTTCACTCGTGTTCAGTCATGCTCACCACTGTTCACTCGTGTTCAGTCATGTTCACCACTGTTCACTCGTGTTCAGTCATGTTCACCACTGTTCACTCGTGTTCAGTCATGCTCACCACTGTTCACTCGTGTTCAGTCATGCTCACCACTGTTCACTCGTGTTCAGTCATGTTCACCACTGTTCACTCGTGTTCAGTCATGTTCACCACTGTTCACTCGTGTTCAGTCATGTTCACCACTGTTCACTCGTGTTCAGTCATGTTCACCACTGTTCACTCGTGTTCAGTCATGTTCACCACTGTTCCTTAACCCCTCTCCACCTCATATTCCCCCCTTCCACCTCATTCCCCCCCTCCCACCTCATACCCCCCCCCCCCCCTTAGTTCCTCACCACCCCACCCCACCCCACCTGGTGCATCCCCACTCCACTTCATAATCCTCCTTTTCTTAGTTTCTCCCCAACCCTGCTATAACCCCTCCCCAGCACCTCCCCAACCCCTCCCCAGTCCCTCCCCAGCTCACCTATAACTCTTCCTTGTTATTGTTGTTATTCAAGGAAAAAATAAAATAAAACTTCCTTCCTCTGTGTAGGGAAACAAAGGTGTGTGGTGGTGGAGGGTGTGTGGTGGTGAAGGGTGTGTGGTGGTGGAGAGGGTGTGTGGTGGTGGAGAGGGTGTGTGGTGGTGGAGAGAGTGTGTGGTGGTGGAGGGTGTGTGGTGGTGAAGGGTGTGTGGTGGTGGAGAGGGTGTGTGGTGGTGGAGAGGGTGTGTGGTGGTGGAGAGAGTGTGTGGTGGTGGAGGGTGTGTGGTGGTGAAGGGTGTGTGGTGGTGGAGAGGGTGTGTGGTGGTGGAGGGAGTGTGGTGGTGGAGGGTGTGTGGTGGTAGAAGGAGTGTGGTGGTGGAGGGAGTGTGGTGGTGGAGGGTGTATGGTAAGGGTGTGGAGTGTGTGGTGATGGTGGTGGTGGTGTTTGGGAGGAGGAGGGTGAAGAGGAGAGACGAATGGATGAGTAGGGAAGACTGGTTGAGTAAGAGAAGGAGGATGAAGAGGATGATGATGTGGTTGACAGAGAGAGCTCATTCCTCTACTGTGACCACAACCTTGGTATCCGGTGACTCTCTCTCTCTCTCTCTCTCTCTCTCTCTCTCTCTCTCTCTCTCTCTCTCTCTCTCTCTCTCTCTCCCCTAAGACGAACGGCTGATAAAGAAGTCGAACGAGCGAAATCACTGGCGAACAGTCAAATGGGCAAGTAGACGAGCTAACCGACGACCTACCAACCGCACGTATAACCTAAAATAGACCTCTGCTGCTAACCCACGCGTTCCCGGGCTCTCCATCCTATCTTATACACATACATTATGTATATATGTCAACAAACCTCCTGACTGACGGTCAGGTATATACTCACAGGCGTATGTATATATGTTCCTCAGAATGATGTTTTTCTCGGGCCGCTCTGTAATGTTATTATACGACTTGGAGACTTTCTGTGGTGGAGTTGAAAGGCTTTTGTCTCAGTGTGTGTAACTGTAGGAGCATCGAGGCTACCATTATCCATGGACAACTACGTTAGACTGGCCATGGTACCCGCATGGACGACAGTACTGTAGACTGCCAAAGCAGCTACTTTACAGTCACCTAACGAATAGTAAACATAACGCCGGCGGGCAATTGAAAAGGTATAAGGATAATCTTGAGATAAACCTGAAAAAGTGTCAAATCGACCCCCTCACCTGGGAGTCGATTACTCCACACCGTAACGCTTGGAGGAGCACCACACGAGAAGGTGTCAATACTTTCGAGTTAGCCTGACTGCAAACCGGGGCAGACAAGCGCCAACGCCGGAAGGACGTTGTCACGGCCCCTCCCGCAGTAGATGGAGCCCTCCACCTGTGCAACGAATGTGAACGACGCTGCGGGTCCCGTATCGGGCTCTTTAGTCACCTCAAAACTCACCAACCTAGGTGACATCCCAAATAACTCATATCATTTTACCATAGCCGGATGATCGTCGTACTCGATTCCGAGTGACAGCAAAGTAGTAGTAGTAGTGTGTGTGTGTGTGTGTGTGTGTGTGTGTGTCATAGATAGATAGATAGATAGATAGTGCTACGGTCGGGTTTTAGTGATCAATTAATCAAGTTGTGGAGGGTAATTTTCAAAACATTAAAGTCATAATAAACTTGTAAGTAATAGTTAATACTGATTTGGGACAAAATACTAAATTTAATTATTTCTTATGACATCAAATCAATCAAAAATTACAAAAATGCAATTATTACAGAATATATTATCTTACTAACATAAAGACATCCACGTTGTAAGAATTTGCTTATAAAAAAAAAGTTCTTTGTTCAGTTTAAAGTATTTATAAGACTAAGGAAATATATAACACTCATACATAAAGGATTTGTTATGAGGGACTCCGAACAACGCTGTAACCAATGCCCCACACAGGGTCACCACGATCCCCTCCCCCCCCAACCCACCACAGAGGTGACCTTCTTGATACCTTTCATTCTTAACTCTTTCTTCAACACAGTAACCAAACCTACCAGAGTAACTGCCATTGTGATAAATCATATCTGGTCTAACAACACTCCTAGCACTCTAGCTAGTGGAATTATTTATAACAATATCTAAGATCACTTCCCAGTTTTCGCCATGTATAACAGCCACAAGATCTGAAAGTTCTAGTAAAGTCACAATACAGGGACTACTGTACCGACAATATCCTCCTGTTCGAAAACAACTTAATGAATGGTAAGTGGGGTCTTGTCTACTCCTGATTTCACGTGTCCTCCTCAACTAATTCTCTCCCCGCTCCCCCTCACTCCTCACCCCTACATTTCTAACCCCATCCCCCTCTCCTCCTTAACAACCCTCCCCAGGTGTAGGTAAACCTCCTAAAATCCCTCACCCCACATATTCTCCCCAGATCTACACCCTCGTAATATTCGCCCCAGATCATCACCCCACACATTCTCCCCAGATCTTCTCCCTGTTATCCTTCTTTCCTCCTATCCATCTTTATTTCTCTTTCTCTTCTCCAGCTTTCTTCTCACGTTTCCCCATTCTAGGACTTCCCCTCTTCCTTTCTTATCCTCTCCTTTCCAATATTTTCTCTCCTCCCCTTCCCCCCTTCTTCCTCAGGTTATCTAGGAGTGGAGAGAAGGGAGAGAGAGGGAGATGAGCATCAGATGTTTTACGGGTTCCTGGTGGGGAGGTTGGAGAGGAGGGAAAGGGAGAGAGGGTGGCTGAGGAGGAGAAGGGGATGGGGAGGGAGGGAAAGATGAGAAGGGGTGGGAAGGAAGGGGAAGGGTATGGGAGAGGAAAGGAGTGGGATGGAAGAGGGTGGAATGGAAGGGGAAGGCGGGTTGGGTGGGGTGGGGGAAGGGGGTGGGATGGAAGAGGGTGGGGAGGGAGGGGAAGAGGGTGGGATGGAGAGGGAAAGGGGGTGGGATGGAGAGGGAAAGGGGATTGGGTGGGGTGGGGTGGGGGAAGGGAGGGTTTGTAATGGACCAAGACAGATTTAGAATATTCTATTGTGCCCTTCTGACCCAGGACGTATGTGAGCCTCCTAGGGCTCTAGCCCATGTTTCTCAGCCCTGGCCCATGTTTCTCAGCGCTGGCCTACGTTTCTCAGCTCTGTCCCACGTTTCTCAGCCCTGGCCCATGTTTCTCAGCCATGGCCCATGTTTCTCAGCCCTGACCCATGTTCCTCAGCCCTGACCCATGTTTCTCAGCCCGGACCCACGTTTCTCAGTCCTGGTCCACGTTTCTCAGCCATGCTCCACGTTTCTCAGCGCTGACCCACGTTTCTCAACCCTGGCCCATGTTTCTCAGCCCTGTTCCACGTGTCTCAGCCCGGCCCACGTTTCTCAGTCCTGGCTTACGTTTCTCAGCCCTGGCCCACGTTTCTCAGCACTGGCCCATGTTTCTTAGCCCTGGTCCATGTATCGGAGCACTGACCCACGTTTCTCAGCCCTGACCCATGTTTCTCAGCCCTAACCAATGTTTCCCAACTCTTTAGTGGAAGCTACGCCAGACGAAAAGTTCACCCGTCTTCTGCCTACAGTGGCGCTCTGGTAGTGGTAGGAGTCGTTTGACCATGATGTGTAGGCATCTATATAAGCGTATTACTAACAATGGTCGTGGTTGATGGCAGTGATGTGGTGTGGTGGTAGTTGGGGGTGTGGTGATGATGGTTGGGGTTGTATGGTGGTGGGGATGGGGGTTGTGATGATGGTGGTGATAGTGTTGTTGGTGGTAGTTGTACTGGTGATAGGTGGTGGTGGGGATGGGGGTTGTGATGATGGTGGTGATAGTGTTGTTGGTGGTAGTAGTACTGGTGATGGGTGGTGGTGGAGATGGTAATTGTCGCTATGGGGGGGCGACGGAGGCGGTAGTAGTGATGGTAGTTGTAGTGCTGGGGGGCTGTAGTAATAGCGGCAGAGAGGGGAACGGTTGTAGGTGCTGGGAGGGGGGGGGGGGGTGTAGCAGTGGTAATGGTGAACGTAAACTTACATCAGCAAAACACCTTCGGCGCCTTCAGGAGCGGCAGTAACACAGGCGGGGGGTGGTGATGTAACGCCCTGGTTATGATGATGGACGGCCCAGAAGGTGAACGTTCAGCTCTGTATTTCACTAAGGACCTGAGGAGGGGGGGAGGGTGGGGGGGGGGCTTTTGATGTTAAAATGAAGAATAGGAAAAACCCTGACGATGAAGACGTGGGTTTAGTACGTTCTTCCTGGAACGTAAGAACGAACCAGCGCCAACAACGGCATTCAGAAATGCCTGGTGTTCCTCTTAATCTCGATTTATGTAGGTGAGTTTGGCCTGGCAGACGTTCGCTCGCTTTCTTGCCAGCAGTGTCGCTCGTGTACGAATATAATGACACCACGAAAATGGTTGACGTAAGTTATTGTAAGTTTCAATGTGGGAAGGGTTATTATAGCAAGTTACAGTGGTACTCATTCTGGGAGTTTACAGAGACACTCAGTGTGGGAGTTACAGAGACACTCAACATTGAGGTTACAGCGTCACTCGGGACCCAACAACCTGGGAGGAAGTTAGGGCAACACTGGCTGGAACACTCAACATGGGAGTTAGTGCGTCACTCAGGACCACTCAAACCCAGGAGTTACAACTTGCTGACCCACGAGTCCACTCCCCAAAATTGCATTACCCGAGCCGGGCTAAAAGCAACAAGACTCACTCCCAAGACCTGACACACAAACTCAATTTCTCGAGAGTCCTACGGGGAGTGAAGGAGTGTGTGAGTGGGTAGCTGAGGGAGTATGTGAGTGAGTGAGAGTCGCCGAGTGAATGAATGGCTGATTGAGTGCGAGTGGCTGAGTGAGTGAGTGACCGAGAGTGGTCGAGTGAGTGAATGAGAGTAGCTGAGTAAGTGAATGAGAGTAGCTGAATAAGTGAATGAGAGTGGCTGAGTGAGTGAATGAGAGTGGCTGAGTGAGTGAATGAGAGTGGCTGAGTGAATGAGAGAGGCTGAGTGAGTGAATGAGAGTAGCTGAGTAAGTGAGTGAGAGTGGGCCAGTGAGTTGAGCCTATCCCTCCTCCTCTCTACAGGGACCCTGAAAACCTCTCCTTCCCCCACGACATTATATCATTATTATGGGATTAAATATATTTCAGCTGTGTATTCCAGGTACTTAAAATAAACATATAGATATATTTTTAGATATTTTAACTTAGAGTATTAATGTAAATATACCATCAATCAGGTGTTTTATATAGCTTCGGGAGGAATATTTTGTTATTGGAATATTATATAGCCGGGTTGATTGTAATTATTTTTTTTTTTCGTAACTAACTTCCAAAAAATTACTACCATTAAGAAAATTGACTCGTGGGAATTATTGTACCTGTATTCTGTATCTTGAGCTTGTGAAAGAGAAGTTATAGTAAATGGAGTTAGAATAGTTATGGTTCCTGGTAGCGTTTTGTTCTTCCCTTGTGTGAGGATTTGAGAACACATTCCACTACCTCACACTACCACGTCACAAAGAGAACGACCATTATGGCTTCGAAACTAAACCGGGACTACACCTGAAATAGACTTTTAGGGTTTTGTACTACTGAAAAATACAGGGAAAGATCAGAGTAGTGTTATCAAACCAAAAGAAACAAAGATACTCAAAACAGGATGATCTAAATTGTTGTTGGAGGCAGGAAGTAAATTGTCTCATTTCTAGAGTGCAGATAAAGTAATGAAACACGACCCCCCCCCCTACCCCCTACAGGAGTCGTGACCCAGTTCAGGCAAGAGGTCGTTCATTCTCACCTGTAATGCCTCCTTATAGTCCGTTATGACGGGTGTTTTGGGGTGCCTGGGAGAGTGTAGGTGTTGGGGTGGAGTTGTTTACAGGTGTGGAAGGTGGGACGTAAGATCCCCCGGGTCTGTGTTCACTCTCATTAGCATATTCTCTCAGGTTTTTGTGCACCTTTAAATGACGGTGTGTGTGTGTGTGTGTACATATAATATATTAACAGACAAGATTAACAGAAATCGTTTTAACAGACCACAAGTGCCACATTAACAGTCCACGGTGGTTAATTCTTACACCAATAACAAGGGGAATCTAATATCTTGTAGTCTGTCAGCCATATAGTGTATAACAAGTGATCGCGGGCACCTTCATGTCCAGTGAAAGTTTGAACGCTCGTGCTTGGCTAGCGTACAGCGAATGAGGGTACGCCAAGTCTGTAGACTTGCATGGTTAATTAGGGTGGGCCAAGTCCTTAGACTTGCATCGTTTTTCATCGTAAATAAAATGATTAATTAATGCCTTCCTAAATTAATGCCTTCCTAAAGAAACCATCGACATGGGACCAGGTTTGGTCCACTCTACGAATTTTTTGTGATTTTTCCACCAAGTTTGGTGAAAAACGATTGTGCTGTTTCGGCTGCCCAGAACAGACAGACAGGCAGACAGACAGACACACGCCAAGTCCTATAGCATATTAGATAAAACCCTTTATGTCTGATGGATGATAGAGTATTTCACTTCATGGTTATCAGTAAACACCTACATCTGATATACATTTTTGTCCAAAGTTTAATTGTAGGATTATTATTCATGTTTTCTATGACGCGAGAACTGAGTGAGAGTCATCGATGAGGGGAAGTATTTCTCTGTCTGTCTGTCTGTCTCAGATGTAAAAAATGTGTGACCACTGTTAGCCTGAGATTAACTCCCAGTTACCAGACCCTGCCACGTGGAGGTCAGTGGTTCGTCTTAGGGCCCACCCACACCATACCAGCCTCCACACTCACTCACACCGGTGGTAACTACTCAGGCTGATACCGCCCAAGCTCAAGGCTGAATCCAGATATGTCAGCGATGCCACCAGCAGGACCCGTCCCCTGGCACCATACATCCACCACCACTGGACCCACTCTACCCCTCCTGTACTTGGAGTCGGCCAGACTAACCCGCCACCACCCATTCACATATTATGAATTTGATCTTCTATTTATGTTCAATACATTCTCTTTCTTTCTCTGTCTGTCTGTTTGTCTCTATTTATTTGCTAACCTTTTTTTTCTGTCTATTTGTCTGTTTCTGTCTGTGTCCTTGCGTGTTTCTCTTTGTAACTCCTTCTATACATCCATACGTGTTGCTTCTACTTTTACTAAGTCTTTTCTTATCACACATTGTAAGATAAAACACTCCATTGAGTCTTCGGAGCGGCAGTTTAATATAAGTATTGATGTTGGTCATTTTAATTATATTTATATTTGTTCATATTTACAATTATATGTAGATTTTTTTATTTGTGATAAAGAATTGTGTGGTTGTATCAGTGCTTGACTGTACAGTACTGTACATCGATGTTATAATTTTTCATAATTTTGTACCTGTTCTTATCGTTATTTTTCTGTATAAGGGTTTATCGTCTTTACAATATCGTCTTTACATGTTTGTTGTTGTTAGTAATTATACTTGTCGATCAACATTTAAACGTGAGAGATATTTATTTGTCTTTACTATTTGTTTGTATTGTAACATCCTTAATAATTCATATCATTGTATCATAGCTGTGTGTGTGTGTATGCATGGTGTGTACATATATGTGTGTGTGTGTTGTGTGTGTGTTCCAGGCAGGAGCAAAGGTGTTAGCAGCTTCCATTACTGAACTTCAGTATGCAGACGACCTCACCCTTGTCGCTCACACTGAACGCGACTTACAGGAGATCCTGAACACCTACGCAGTTGCGTATGCACACTTCGGCCTTGAGGTGAATGTACGTAAGACTCGGGTTCTGTTTCAACCTGCCCTTGGTTCAGCCACACCTCCACCATCCATCCATCTTAACGGTACTACCCTCTTTAATGTTATCCACTTTCGGTATCTCAGCAGCCACCTGTCCACCACCGCGGACATCGATGAAAAGATTCAACATCGGATCAGATGTGCATCTCAAGCCTTTGGCGGACTCCGTACTCGTGTCTTCAGCTGTAGGGAGCTGAAATTATCACAAAGTTGCACGTATATTGAGCAGTGGTCCTCCCTACCCTGCTATATGGCAGCGAGACATGGGTCACATACAGGAGGCACCTCAAGGCGCTTGAAAACTTTCACCAACGTGGTCTACGTTCCATCCTCTGAGTTCTCTGGGAAGACAAGAGAACAAATGCCAGTAGTCTCACTGACACCAACTGTAGTAGCATCGAGGCTACCATTATCCATGAACAACTATGTTAGACTGACCATGTCACCCCCAAAGACGACTGTAGACTGCCAAATCAGCTACTTTACAGTCACCTAACGAATAGTAAACGTAATGCTGGCGGGCAGCTGAAAATGTATAAGGATAATCTTAAGACAAACCAAAAAAAGTGCCAAATCGACCCCCGTCACCTGGGAGACGATTACTATGCACCGTAAAGCTTGGAGGAGCACCACACGAGGTGTCAATACTTTCGAGTTAGCCCGACTGCATACCGAGGCAGACAAGCGCGACGCCGGAAAGATGCTGCCGCCGCCCCTCCCGCATTAGATGTAGTCCCCCACATGTGTAACATCTGTGAACGACCCTGCCGGTCCCGTATCGGCCTCTTTAGTCACCTCAGAACTCGCCAACGAAGGTGACATCCTTAATAATGCGTATCGTTTTGTCATAGCTGGATGATCATCATAATCGATTTCGAGGGACAGCAAAGTAATAGTAGTAGTAGTAGTAGTGTGTGTGTGTAGGTGAGCGAGTTATTATGAGGATGAATGTAGGGGTGAGTCAGTGAGTGAATGTGTAGATGAGTGAGAGTGAGTGAGTGAGTGGGTGAGTGAGTAGGTAACCAGAGAGGGAGGAAGCAGGTTACAACCGGTCCCAAGAAGTGGTGGCGTCTGTGTGTCACCTGCCATTCCCTCCTCTTGTGATTGACCCCGCCCAGGTTAATGATGTCTCTATCACCTACACTGTCACACACACACACACACACACACACACACACCGTAGGAGAAGTAGGAAAGTACTTAAGGAGTGAGAAAAGGAATCACCAGGAAGGAGAGAAAACCTAAGACAGAACCTAACCTAATCTAACTTAACTTACTCTAACATAAGCCAATTAAACATAACTTAGTCCACCCTAACCTAATCTAATCTAACCTAACCTAATCTAACATAACTAAGCCAAACCTAACCTAATCTAACATAACTAAGCCAAACCTAACCTAATCTAACATAACTAAGCCAAACCTAACCTAATCTAACATAACTAAGCCAAACCTAACCTTATCTAACGTAACGTAACTTTGCCGTAATTTAACCTTATCTGATCAAGCTTACTACATAACTAATCTACTTGTAATCTATATCAACCTAACCTAACCTAGCCTAACGTACTGTAATTCGTGGATTTCAAGTGAAGATTGGGCCCGGGTGCAGGTATGAGTTTCGTGTCATAAGATACACTCATTTATCATGTTTGTGTCAACAGCTTATCTCCATGACACCTGACACACACACTTATATACCTGTTTTCTTTTTCAGGTGAGTTTGGAGTGGTCGCTGTGGAATTATGGAGGGTCGCAGGTAAGTTTGGAGGGTTACAGGTGTAGGGTCGCAGGTGTGCCGCAACAAGACGCACCTCCTGACTCCACCTGTAAAACAACTCAACATTCACACCAACACCCAGTACCCCCTCACCCTCCCACACCAACACCCAGTACCTCCCCCTCCCACACCAACACCCAGTACCTCCTCACCCTCCCACACCAACACCCAGTACCTCACCCTCCTACACCAACACCCAGTTCCTCCCCCTCCCACACCAGCACCCAGTACCTCCCCCTCCCACACCAACACCCAGCACCCCCTCACCCTCCCACACCAACACCCAGTACCTCCTCACCCTCCCACACCAACACCCAGTACCTCCTCACCCTCCCACATCAACACTCAGTACCTCACCCTTCCACCCCAAACACTGCCACACCCACGCGCCTCAGAGCTTAGAACAACATCTCCCTAACTAATGACTAAAGAACGGATCAACATTTTACTCAACAAAGGTTACGAAAAAGACGTCGAAATTGCACTGACTCTCTACCGTTCTTTAGATTCCCACAGAGGTTTACTGTAATTTATTCCCCCTTTTTAACTGTAGAGGAAAGTACGTCTCTCTTTATAGTAGAGTGTCAGTGCAATTTTGATGCCATATTGGTCACCTTCCTCGTGCCGTAGTAAATCAGGTTAATGAGGTTTCACCTGTTAATTTAAAGAGAAAAATCGTACCCACCCTCTCCTTTCTGCCTTCCTTCTTACCTATCTACCTACCTATCTACCTACCTTCCTTCCTCCCTTCCTTCCTTCCTTCCGACCTTCCTACCTTCCTTCCTACCTCCCTCCCTTCCTTCCTACCTTCCTCCCTCCGTACCAAGCTCTCTGGATGTAAGGTCAGGTTATATAAGATGGAGCTGTTGTTAATGACGTGTTGTGGTGTGTCGGCTGGTCATGGTTGTGTAGCGGAGAAAAGTGCATAATTTAATGTGACAGTTTAGACTGAGGTTCAGAGTTGGTGCTGTGTGTGTGTGTGAGGGCATAGTCAGGAGATTGAAAGTTGGTACAACACTGATTTTTTGGTCTAAAGACACACTAAAAACGGCTTCACACACACACACACACACACTTCTCATAATCACACAAACATTCCTAAGATTATTTCCGAGAGAGAGAGAGAAAGAGAGAAAGAGAGAGAGATTCAGCACCATAGGTAATGTGGCGGGGTAACAGTGACCTAACTACTGGTTAGTGGTTGTTTGATGGGGACGAGGTATTTGGGTAGTTGAGCTTCTCTTGTCTATTTATCTATCTATCTATCTGTTTATCTACCAATGTGTGTGTATCTATCAATCGATCTATCTATACCTATCTCTTTTATACACGTGCTTTTTCCATATTTGTCTCTCTCTCTCTCTCTCTCTCTCTCCTGGTAGATAGCGACCGTCAGAAAGTTTTGCCTGTGTGTGTGTGTGAGGCGGAGTGGTGGAGGTAAGCCAGGTGGGGTGTTATTACCTGTACTGAGAGTAACAAATTGGTGGGTTTAGGGTGGGTTGGTGGGTGTCTCCCTAGAGAGGTATTTTCCCATTTAATTAAATCTCAATTACTCGTACGTGACCACAGCCAGTAACAAATCCATTTTGGGATAATTTGAAATTTTTATTGGTTCTCGTTTGTTTGGAATGTTAGGAAGGGGGAGGGGCTTGTTACTTTAGCCACTGGTAATACCGTAATAGTTAGAAAATTATTTACCATTGGTTGAAACAGGAAAGCGAAAACTAGCAGTGTGTGAGTGTTAAAAGACATTCTTAGCCAATAAGATTTCCGTGAATATAAAAATGGTTTACGATTGGATGTGACTGGGTGTAAGGGGGCGGGGTGAAGGAGGGAGTTGTGATGAGGGTGAGTGGGTGGTCGTCACGTTAAAAAGGTCTTCCTTTATGGTGTCACTCCACATTAATTTATTCGAAACGACAAAAAAAAAAGTTTTATCGCGTAGGAAAGTAGACACAAAAGGTGACAGAAATTGCCGTGACGTCTCCATTTTGTCGGTGTCTTGAGTGAAGAAGTGGAGGAGGAGGAGGAAGAATATAAGTCGCCTCTTTCACTGGATTGGAAGGGTCGAGGTGTTGGGGAGGAAGACATAGTGACAACACCAAATGTGGCGCGTAATGGCGTGAGGGGCGACCAGGACCCAGGTAAGGTAGTGTTAATTATTTTCCTTTACTGCAGTATTTAATAGTATGTGTTTGTGTATGTACAGTACTCGCCTTGTTACCTGGGGTTAAATGTACGTTGATTGTACTTAGTAATTGTACAGAACAACCCAAAGTGTATGTGTACTTATGTATTAACGCATTATACTGAACATTTATATTGGGTTATACTGTATGTAGGGAAATATACAGAAAATATGCTTTGTGAATATACGCACCAAAACTAGATATATTTACGTGTCCTGGTGTATGCTGTAGGTGTATACTTACCCCAAGGTGTATGTGTATGTGAGTGGATGTTTGTGACGGAGTTGGTGATGAATTAAAAGTGAACAAAGATGACATTGGCCAAGGTATAAGGGTGTGTTGCGGGTGTCAGGGTGTGTTGCGGGTGTCAGGGTGTGTTGCGGGTGTCAGGGTGTTGCGGGTGTCAGGGTGTGTTGCGGGTGTGTTGCGGGTGTCAGGGTGTTGCGGGTGTCAGGGTGTGTTGTGGGTGTCAGGGTGTGTTGTGGGTGTCAGGAGTAGGTTAGGGTGTGTTGTGGGTGTCAGGAGTAGGTTAGGGTGTGTTGTGGGTGTCAGGGGTAGGTCAGGGTGTGTTGTGGGTGTCAGGGTGTGTTGTGGGTGTTAGGGTGTGTTGCGGGTGTCAGGGTGTGTTGCGTGTGTCAGGGTGTGTTGCGAGTGTCAGGAGTAGGTTAGGGTGTGTTGTGGGTGTGTTGTGGGTGTCAGGAGTAGGCCAGGGTGTGTTGTGGGTGTCAGGAGTAGGCCAGGGTGTGTTGTGGGTGTCAGGAGTAGGCCAGGGTGTGTTGTGGGTGTCAGGAGTAGGCCAGGGTGTGCTGTGGGTGTCAGGAGTAGGCCAGGGTGTGTTGTGGGTGTCAGGAGTAGGCCAGGGTGTGTTGTGGGTGTCAGGAGTAGGCCAGGGTGTGTTGTGGTATTGTTGTGAGTGTCGGGGTAGGTTAGAATGAGCTTGTTTACTCACTAACCTAACCTAACCTAACCTAACCTAACTCACACTTGGTTTATTTTCATTATCGTTTTGGTCATCCAGCGAGGTTAGGTTAGGTTCGGTTAGGTTCGGTTAGGTTGTAATTATGTTTATCCGATGGTTCGTGATGTGTTTTGAACGATTCAGACCTTCATTTAAAATAGGTGGATGACTGAAACGATAATTTTACTATTATTATTATTACTTGTGTTACTATTATTTTTGTTATTATTATTATTGTTGTTATTATTATTGTTATTCTTCCTATTATTATTATTATGGCATGCAGTTACTATCAAACGTGAACTAAAGCATTGCGAAAACTGTTCAAAGCGGTTATCAATTTATCATGGCCTCCTAAGTGGTAATTCGTCTTAATTAGGTAGTTAAGATGTACCGGGGTGTGAGGGAACTGCGATATTAATAGCGGCACTAACTACTTAACTCTTGGCTCTTTGATTCATCGCCAGTCGTCGTAATGACCCAAGTCAGCGCTGTTAATTATAATGTTTTTATTGGTCGAGTTGAACCGTCTGTGAGAGAGGGAGAGGGTGGAGAGGTAGGGAGGGAGGGAGAGGAGAGGAGGGGGTGAAGATGAGGGGAGGTAAGTGGGGTGGTGATGAGGTACACATAGTAGTGGTAGTTATAATGTGGTAGTGGCGAAGGGGGAGAAAATGGTGCTGAAGGTAGTGATGGTGGTGAAAGAAGAGACAGTAGTGGTGGTGATGGAGGTAGTAGTAGTAATTGTTGACGGTAGTTGTAGTAGTAGTGGTTGTATTAGTGGTGGTGGTGAGTATCAGGTAACCCCCAGCTGCTGTGGTCTCTCCTGTAGGTGCTGACACAGAAACATATAATATTAAGGAGAAATTATACAGTAGTTTTAATATTAACTTACCAAGAGTCCTTTATAGACACACCGGCTGAAACACATTAAGATAGTTAAGTAATGTGGAGTATAATATAGGACATATCAATTACATAGTGTGAACCTATAAAAAATACATAGTAGATGATATTGATTATGTCATATACAGAAATAAAAATATAGGTACATATTTTTTACTTGATGGGAGATGAAAATATGACATTGGATTATTACTTGAAATATTGACGTAAGGTTTGATACAGTTTAAACCAATATATTATTAGGATTTAATAGAAGAAGAATATAGACTCTGTACCTCAAAGCCATCCATTTACACACACATTAAGGAGGACTTACCTGTGACCACCAATTTTAGATTTAGACAGGTGATATGTTTATAAGAGGTCACTCAGGTGTTCATAAGTCGACTGTAGTGATGAAGCCTAATTATATACAGCTTATGTTAATAGTGTGTTTATGGGGTTGAAAAAATTACGAGTGTTGTCACCTTTGTGGTTTTTAAGGTGACCTCTGGTATAAAAATTCACCTGGATTCGGGAGTTGATTTTTTTCTTCACATTAGTGGTCAGTTTAACGTTTCATTGTGGAGGTAACATAGGAGGTTTTTCCACATACACACACAATGTTAAGGGCTCGTGTACGAAAACCCTCTTATGTCAGTATCGTCCATCCACCTGTGAACGCTTCAAGTGATCCGTTTAAGAATGTTTTAAAGGTTTTTACATCACACGTGACTTTACAAATAGAGACGTTGTGTTGTGGGAGGAAAAAAATCCCTGGTTATCTGACGTCTAAGTTACTTGAGGATCATTAGGTGAAGGGGATTGGAATTTTTACGTTTTTTATTTTATTTTTTTCACATTTCTATTTGTATTAAAGGAATTTTTTTTGTGGTTCCGATATAATAAAAATAAAGCTAAATATTGCCAAGTGTTCAGGGAATTTAGTCCGCAACGGTACATCATGTATGCATTATACGACATTTTAGTTGGTTGGATATTGTGTAATCGTTCGGGTCCCTCTGTCCGTCTCACCGTGACCTCCTGCCCTGGGTGTGAATGAGGCAGCGACTCATGAAGGGGTAGACGTACTGTCATGGGCGTTATTGGTCTCATACGGGCTTGAGAAATCCATGATCATATATAAATTATCCAATTGTTTTTATGTCAGAGAGGAGGAGGTGGGGGGGGGGGGTGTGTTTGCACTGCTCGGGGATATATCGTGTGTCTGACATTCGTTAATGCTTTCACGCAGGAGTTGAATTAATATATTTAATTTTTACAGTAGTCTCGTGTCTTTTTACAAATTCCCTTCATACTTAAGTCTGGGGTATGTCTCTTATACCCCTCGTAGATATGTCTGGGTATTTCAGTACGGCTTGTCATACCCTTGGGTGACGAACAAACACACGTTACTGGTTGTGTTGCTACACTTACGGTCAATTATGAAGGTTTTTTTAATGTTACGGTTGTGCAAGTGTGTGTGTGTGTGTGTGTGTGTGTGTGTGTGTGTGTGTGTGTGTGTGTGTGTAAAACCAGACATCAAAAACGAACTTTAAAAATAACAATGAAATAAACTAAGACCATTAACTTTTGACGCTAAAACATCACAAAGACTTTAAGGTAACAAATGACCCACCCAATGAGTATGTTACCTCAGGCGCTACCTCTACTTCGCCTGGCGTTTACCTGGCGTTTTTATGGGCAAGGAAGCTGTTGGTGTTGGCATCTCTCACGCCCGCCTGCATCGCTGCACCCCACCGAGCTTATTCAAGTACATCTTAATGGCATATATCAATCAGTTTCCTCGAGAGTAGTGTGTTTGTTTATGGAGTTTCTGATATTAACTCCAATGGCGAAGAAGCTTGGAGCCTGGTGTAAGTGTGAATGTCTGGATCACGTGAAGATTAGGCAGCCCTTTGGCTTAGCTTATTTCATACAAAGAGTCATCACCCTAGCGCTAACCTAACCTAAACTAACCTCACTGTAACCTAACCTAACCGAACGATAACCTAACCTAACCGAACGATAACCTAAACTAATCTCACTGTAACCTGAACCTAACCTAACTTAACCTAACCCTCCAGGTAAAGTTAGGGTGTTGAATCATCAGGTGAAATAAACTGGGTGGGTAATATTCACGTGATCCAACTATCATCATCTGTGGGTGAGATGAGAAACTGTAGGAGCCGGATGGATGTGAGTGTATCTGTCTCTGTTGGTCCCTGTGTTTATAACTCGGCATGTTTATTTCGTCTATAGTTTTGTGGTCATTATAAAGATGAGAGTGGTGGGTCATTATTCTCAGTGTTGTGTTGGTTGTTGCCTCACCACCTCCTCCTCTTCCCCCTTCTCCTACCCTTCCTCCTCCTTCTTCCCCACTTAACACCTTATCCTCCTCCTCTACCCCCTTCTACCCCTCTTTCTCCTCCTCCTCCTCTACCCCCTTCTACCCCTCTTTCTCCTCCTACCCCTCTTCCCTCCTTCTCCTTTTCCTCTTCCCTCCTTCTCCTTTCCCTCTTCCCCCTCCCCCTCCTCCCCCCTCCCCCCTCTCACTCCTCCCGGAAGTTGTGTGTCTGTATACGAGCCAAGATGACTTAAAACTGCTAATAAAAAAATCATATTTCTTTCATTTGCTATTCTTACACCATAAGACATTCAAAAGCGTGACATACATACATACATACACACATACACACTTAGGCTGCATATTGCCTCTTTTTAAAACATCTTGAATGAACATTAAACTGTGAAAGAAACTGCCTTTATTTTCACTGTCTTAAAATTTGTAAATAGAAAATAAAATGAAAATCACCCAAAATTAAGGTATTTATATTTTAATGATTGTTAATGATTACAACAAAATTAATAGAGATTTTTGTTTACACATCATACGAGTGGGTGAAGTGTCCCAGTAACCTAACCTAACCTAACCTAACCTAACCTAACCTAACTAACCTAACTAACCTAACTTAACTTAACCTAACCTAACCTAACCTAACCTAACTATTACTTTATTGAGAAGTCCGTTATTGAGAGGGTTTACTGTATCTAGTAAGATATTTGTACAGTAAAAAACAATTACTGGGCTAAAATTGATACGTTAATCACCTTTCTGTCTAATTACATAGTTTACTATATTTTCTGTGTATAGCTTAAAAGAATGGAGGGAGGGATAAAAGGAGGAGATAGGGAAGGGTAGTAAAGAGAGGAGAAAGTAGAGAAGCAAAGAGATAAGAAGAAGAAGAGGAGGAGAAAGAAAAGGAAGAGGAGGGGAAGGATGTGATGGAGAGGTGCCAAGTAGAGTGCGTGTGTGAGGGGGGGGTCGCACGCACGCACACACACACGCACACACACACACACATCTATATCTATCCCTGTGTTTATTTACCTTTATTTATACCTCTCTCTCTCTCTCTCTCTCTCTCTCTCTCTCTCTCTCTCTCTCTCTCTCTCTCTCTCTCTCTCTCTCACACCACACACACACACACACACACACGCACACACACACACACACATATCTATATCTATCCCTGTGTTTATTTACCTTTATTTATACCTCTCTCTCTCTCTCTCTCTCTCTCTCTCTCTCTCTCTCTCTCTCTCTCTCTCTCTCTCTCTCTCTCTCTCTCTCTCTCTGAATTATGTTCTCGTGAAAGAAAAAAGAAAGAAGAGAGAACAGGAGGGAGAAGAACAAGAGAAGAGAGGAAAAGAGCAATAGGAAAAATAAGAATACGAGGAGGAGAAAAATCTTAGTAAAATAGACAAATAAAGGAGAGGAGAAAGACACGAAGAAGACAGACACACAGATACAAGTTGAAGAAGCAGATTTACTATTTATTTCTCATGTAAAAATAAACTGGCGGTACTTGAGCGGCGGGACGGGACGTATTGTGTTTAATATTTATCTATGTTGATGGTGTGTGTGTGTGTGTGTGTTACAACTGTGTGTGCGTGTTACAACTGTGTGTGTGTGTGTTACAACTGTGTGTGCGTGTTACAACTGTGTGTGCGTGTGTGTGTGTGTGTGTGTGTGTGTTACAACTGTGTGTGTGTGTGTTACAACTGTGTGTGTGTGTTACAACTGTGTGTGCGTGTGAGAGAGAGAGAGAGAGAGAGAGAGAGAGAGAGAGAGAGAGAGAGAGAGAGAGAGCCCTCCGCTCACGTCTAATATCACACAAGGTGCCACTCTCATTTTCCTTAAACCATGACACACATCGCCACCACGGGCAATCAACAGCCCCTGGCTATGTATCCCCCCCTCCCTCCCTTTAATGACAGTATACGCCAGACGACCGTTCTCCCACCATGTGCTTGTAGTGGCGTTCTTCTCTTCATGGGACGAAGGATGTCTGTACTGCTCTTCCTCCCTCCCCTCCACTTCCTTCTTCTCCTCCCTCCCCTCCCTTCCCCTTTCCTTCTCTTCTCTCTCCCCTCCCCTCATTTTCCCTTTCCTTCCCTACTCCTCCCTTCCCTCCTCCCCTCCCTCCCCTTCCTTTCCCCCCTTCCCTCCCTCCCTTCCTGTCCCCTTTTCCGTACTCTCCCCTTTCCTTCTTCCCCTTCCCTCCTCTCCCCCTTGCCTACCCATTCAGCTCTTCCATCCTCATCACCATGGAGAAGGAGAGGAGGACAGTTTCCCCAGACCATAACTCATGTGACAGTCTAGCCATGCCAAGTTTAACGCTAGGCAGGGGGGGAGGGGCAGGGGGGAAGGCGTTGGCGGGGAGGGGGGGTGTGTTGGCAGGGGGAGATAGAGAGAGGTGTTGGCAGGGGGGATATATAGAGAGGTGTTGGCAGGGGGGAGATATAGAGAGGTGTTGGCAGGGGGAGATATAGAGAGGTGTTGGCAGGGGGAGATATAGGGAGGTGTTGGCAGGGGGAGATATAGAGAGGTGTTGGCAGAGGGAGATATAGAGAGGTGTTGGCAGGGGGAGATATAGAGAGGTGTTGGCAGGGGGAGATATAGAGAGGTGTTGGCAGGGGGAGATATAGGGAGGTTTTGGCAGGGGGAGATACAGGGAGGTTTTGGCAGGGGGAGATATAGAGAGGTGTTGGCAGGGGGAGATGTAGAGAGGTGTTGGCAGGGGGAGATGTAGAGAGGTGTTGGCAGGGGGAGGTATAGAGAGGTGTTGGCAGGGAAGAGGGAGGGAGAGTTACTAGGAAACCTATAACTCTTTTTATCTTAATTACGGCAGTTATTAGTATCTATTAAGGCAGGAGACATCTGGCCACGGGGAAGTGAGGGGAGAAGGAAGGAAGGATGGAGGGGAAGAGGCGTGGGAGGGAGAGAAGGAAGGGAGGGGAGTGGAATAGGAAGAAGGAAGAGAAGAAGCGTGTTCAGGGGACGTCTCGATAGGTGTTGATTGTATTTACCATAGAGCGATTAGTACTATAGACGGTAAAGGACGCTGGGTGGGGCAGAGTGACGGGTGTGAGGCAGACGGTGTGAGACAGACGGTGTGAGACAGGTCAAGACAAGAGGGACGGTATACCAGACACATTGATGGATCACTTCTCTTGATGGTCGCTGTGTCTCTCGTTAATATACACCGATATGTCTCTCCCTCCACAACACCCCTCCGTCACCTTCCCCTTCACTCCCTCCCTGTACCTTTCCTCCCTTTTCACTTCCTTAACCCTCCCTCCCTCCACCTTACTTCCTTCTCTCCCTCCACTTTCCCTCCCTCCCTCCACCTTACCTCCCTCCCTCCACCTGACCTCCCTCTCTCCCTCCACCTGACCTCCCTCTCTCCCTCCACCTTACCTCCCTCTCTTCCTCCACCTTCCCTCCACCTGACCTCCCTCCCTCCCTTCACCTGACCTCCCTCTCTCCCTCCACCTTACCTCCCTCTCTTCCTCCACCTTCCCTCCCTCCCTCCACCTTACCTCCCTCCCTCCACCTTACCTCCCTCTCTCCCTCCACCTTCCGTCCCTCCACCTTCCTTCCCTCCCTCACCCGTCCCTCACCCGTCATAGCCCACTAAGGCGACGTTCACATACCTGCCGAATGAGTTATTAACCTTTATGACATGCTCCCTGACAGCTGACGGCCCCACCTTGGATATTTTTACGGCCAGTTTATCCGCTAAAAGGAGGTAGTCGCTTGTTAAGTGACGCAAACGACCTCGGGGAGCGGCCGTGGGTAGCCTCGTGTCATTCTAGGGGGCGGGGCGGGGCAGGGCAGGACGAGTTTTAATTAGTGGAGTTTGTTGGTGTGTGGGTGTTGTGGCGCTGGTCAGGTGTGGGTTTATGGCTTAATGGCTACTGTCTGATGGTGTACACACTGTCTTGATGATGGTGATGGGAAGAATCATGATGGTGACCAGTGGATATAATAATGATGATGACTCCTGATTTTTGTGCCCTACCCTTGTATATTAATTTTTCCTTAACCCGTTCATGTGTGTGTGTGTGTGTGTGAAAGAAGAGGTCGCTGTTGTTTCTGGTTCGTGATTGGTAGCTGGACCTTCAGATAGCTCTCCCATTGGCTCTGGTTATTATCCAAGTTTTTGTTCATTATATAACTAAAGCGTAAAAAAAAACCAATAAGTCCAATGTTTGTTTGCGTGGCTAGACTGATGAGGAATTTTAATTAGTAAGTCACATTCTTACACAACCTGGAAACAATATCCAGTTTGTTCAGGTTATTTTCGTGCTATAAGTCCTCTCTCTCTCTCTCTCTCTCTCTCTCTCTCTCTCTCTCTCTCTCTTAAATAAAGTGTTCGCATGTCCTATTTTCTCATTTACTGATACAATTAAGTCATCAAGCACAAACCTTTTAATGTCTCAGTAAGTTAATGACTCGCGCGGGAGACATTTTAGTCTGGAGCTGCTAATGAGTCACTCGTTGGAGGGGGGGGAGACTCAGAAAATGTCGGGACATTTTCTGAATGGTCTTGTAGGTAGAGTCAAGACTTGGGTATAAATAATATGTCTTTATCATGAGTAAGTGACAAGACGAAGTGTAGGGGAATTTAAGTGTTTGTTGTGGCACTGTTTTACTGTATTGTGGCACTGTGCTACTGTATTGTGGCACTGTGCTACTGTATTGTGGCACTGGTACTGTATTATGGCACTGTTACTATAGTGTGGCACTGTTAGTATAGTGTGGCACTGTTACTGTACTGTGACACTGTTATTGTATTGTGGCACTGTTACTATAGTGTGGCACTGTTAGTATAGTGTGACACTGTTACTGTACTGTGGCACTGTGTTATTGTATTGTGGCACTGTTACTATAGTGTGGCACTGTTAGTATAGTGTGACACTGTTACTGTACTGTGGCACTGTGTTATTGTATTGTGGCACTGTTACTATAGTGTGGCACTGTTACTGTACTGTGGCACTGTGTTATTGTATTGTGGCACTGTTACTATAGTGTGGCACTGTTAGTATAGTGTGGCACTGTTACTGTACTGTGGCACTGTGTTATTGTATTGTGGCACTGTTACTATAGTGTGGTACTGTTACTATAGTGTGGCACTGTTAGTATAGTGTGGCACTGTTACTGTACTGTGACAGTGTTATTGTATTGTGGCTCTGTGTTACTGTATTGTGGCACTGTTACTGTAGTGTGGCACTGTTACTGCATTGTTGCACTGCTACTGTATTGTGTCAGTTACTGTATTGTGGCACTGTTACTGTAGTGTGGCACTGTTACTGCATTGTTGCACTGCTACTGTATTGTGTCAGTTACTGTATTGTGGCACTGTTACTGTAGTGTGGCACTGTTACATTTATTCCTAGGTTAGAAATCTCTCAAGACTTCAATTATAACTTAAGCAACAATGTTCACAAGTAGATATCCTGGACACGGTAAATATAGTTGGTTTACACACACACACACAGGCGGAAGTGTCTGGGTGGTGACTTATCAGCAGTTGTGAGGGTGGCCGAAAATGCTAAACCACACCCTACTCACGCCACGTCCATGCCTTCCATCCCTTACCTACGTCACGCCCACCATCCTGTACCCACGCCACGCCCACCATCCTATACCCACGCCACGCCTATCATCCCGTACCAAAGTCATCCCCGCGCCTACCATCCCATACCCACGTCACACCCACGCCTACCATCCCATACCTACGTCATCCCCACGCCTACCATCCCATACCCACGCCACGCCTACCATCCCATACCCACACGTCACCCCATACCCACACGTCACCCCATGTTCATAATTGTCAGCCCAAGCCCACGCCACGATCATTCACACCCATGTCTCGCTCACATTTATTGCCTACGCCCACGACACACTCATAACTACCACCCAGTCATTTATGAGCCGTCCCACGCCCATAACTACCACCCCACTCATTTATCAACCGTCCCACGCCCACGACATACCCATAACCCACGCCCTCACGACACGCCTTCTATCATACACTTAATGGATGTAGGAAGTTCCTCTTTCTCACTGTCAGGTGTGATGTACGTGAGGCGTGGTGGCGTGGGGAGTGTGTGGCGTGGGGCGCGTGTGTGTGTGTGTGTGTGGCGAAGAGGGCGAGTGTGGCGAGAGGGAAGGGCGTGAGGGAGAGTGTATGGCGAGGGGAAGGGTGTGCCTAGTGTGGTAGAGGGCGTGAAGGAGGGCGTGTGTGGCGAGGGAGAGGGAGTGAATAGCGAGTGGGAGGGCGTGTGTAGCGAGGGAGAGGGAGGGCGTGTGTAGCGAGCGAGAGGGAGTGAATAGCGAGTGGGAGGGCGTGTGTAGCGCGTGGGAGGGCGTGTGTAGCGAAGGGGAGGAAGTGTGTCCTTTTCGTGGCAGCTGTAGTGTGGAGGTGAGGGCGTGTATGGCCGTGGGAAGACATAGTGATAATTAACTCCTTAAAGAGATACTTAAAGTAAGTTACTTCCCTAAATTGTTAGTTAAATTTACGTAATATGAGTTATTAAGGAAGTAACTTGATAACTCATTTTAAATATACTGTTAAATGTTTAAAATTAGCTCAAATGAACAATGCCTTTAAGCGTTAGTTAACTTGGAGCTAATTGAAGAAATATTTAAAAAAAAAAATCACTTTTTTTTCTGAACTAAAACTAAAAAAAAAATCGTTGAAAATTTGGAGAAAAATAATCTAGGGTAGTAAAGGATATAAAGATAAGGAGGGGGAAGAGGGTGAAAAGGAACAGAGGGAGGATGAAGAGGGAGAGGGGGAAGAAGAGGATGAGGATTGAGGAGGAAGGAAGACCTGCGATAAGAGTGGGGAGGGAAAAGAGGAAGAGTACAAGGAGAGGAAATGTTAACAGAAAAAAAGAAAAAAGAAGAACAATAATATTTACGAATAAGGAAGAAAAGAATAACCACCAAAATGGGAAGAACAGAGACGTAAAAATAAATAAAAATAGATAAGAAAAAGCAAATATGGGACAGAGGGGAAGAATTATGGAACAGTAAATAAGGGAAGGAAAAATACATAATACAGAGACCCTTCAATTTCCTTTCCGTCCACTGGGAGAGTTAAAATGGCTCTCCCAGATGAAGACGAAACAGTGGTCATCAATATTACAGGATAGGAGGGTGAGATGGAAGGGAGGGAGGGAGGGAGGGTGAGATGAGAGGGAGGGTGGGTGAGAGGGAGGGAGAGATGAGATGGAGGGGGGGTGGGAAGGATGGAGAGAGGGAGTAAAGGAGAGAGAGAGAAGGGGGGGGGGTAGAGGGGAAGGAAGGGAAGGGAGAAATAGAGAGAGAGGGATGGGAAGGGCGGGTCTTCCAGCTAGTACTTTATGGGGTAACAATTAAACTAAATGGGATGGAAAATTTTCTCTCTTTTCCGTGACATATTGGTGAGTGGGTGTCGTGGGACGGCAGAGAGAGGTGCTGTACTTAATGGAATGGAGAGAGAGAGAGAGAGAGAGAGAGAGAGAGAGAGAGAGAGAGAGAGAGACTTGTTGAATTGTAACAGTTTATTTAGCTAGAAAAACACAGATACAGAGTGGATAATAATAACAATATTAACATGGCTGAGCCAGTTGAGAACCTGAGCTCTCTTTTAGACACCTGATATATACTGTACATTTATCTCAAGGCAGTATTATGTGGTAGGGGTGTGTACAGTGCATGCGTGTGTTTGTCTGTGTGGAGTTGTCTGTATGTTTGTCTCTTTCTGTCTGTCTCTTTCTGTCTGTGTGTCTGTCGGTCGGTTGCTGAATTATTGTTTTATTTTAATGTGTGTGTTCTTGCGTCCCTCTTGTTTGTAAATGAGTGTAAACAGATGGAAGGAAGTGTAAACAAGGGTGGGGGGATGTACAGTGTCATAGACAAAGTGTACACAAAACAGGTGGATGTGAACAAAATGTAGATACCTAATTATAAGCAAATATAGGTAAACATATGCAATTATAGGGGAGTGTAACCAAGTGTAGGTGGGTGTAAAGAGACCAGATGGGTGTAGGTGGGTGTGAATAGATGAGGTGGGTGTAGACGGACTAAGTGGGTGTAAGCAGAGCAGATTTTTGTAGGTGGTTGTAAGCAGAGCAGATTTTTGTAGGTGGGTGTAAGCCGAGCAAGTGGTTGTAAGCAGGGCAGGTGAGTGTAGGTGGGTGTAAGCAGGGCAGGTGAGTATGTGTGGGTGTAAGCAGAGCAAGTGGTTGTAAGCAGGGCAGGTGGGTGTAGGTGGGTGTAAGCAGAGCAAGTGGTTGTAAGCAGGGCAGGTGGGTGTAAGCAGAGCAGGTGAGTGTAGGTGGGTGTAAGCAGAGCAAGTGGTTGTAAGCAGGGCAGGTGAGTGTACGTGGGTGTAAGCAGGGCAGGTGAGTGTACGTGGGTGTAAGCAGAGCAGGTGAGTGTACAGGACCCCACTAAGATTTTGGTCAAGAGAGAACGAGTGTATTTACCGCCCGCTTAAGGTGGGTTATGGCCGTGATGGAGGTGAAGATTAGGACATAAGGCACGACTCAAGAGGAAGAGGAGGGAGGAAAGATAGGGAGAGGGAGGAAGGAGAGGGGGGGGTGAGGAGGAAGAGAAGGGGTGAGGAAGAAGAGGAGAGGAGGTGAGGAAGAGGGAGAGAGAGAGAGAGAGGACAGTGGATGAGGGGGATAAGAGTAAAGGGGGGTGAAGAGGATGGAAGGAGTAGGAGGGGGAGGAAGAAGAGAAAAGGAGGTGGTGAGGGAGGAAGAAAACCAAGATGAGGATAAAGAAAATGCCAGGAAGAGAGGATGATGATGAAAATTGAAGAGTAAAAAATGAAGAAAGATAAAAGGGGGGAAGAGGAAATAAACAATAAGGAAGAGAGAAAGAAGAGGTGGTGATAAAGATGGTGGGAGGGTTGATAAAGAGAGTCAGGTCACCCCCTTTATCCTCTCCCCTTAGTGTTATAGCACGTTTTAATGGGTGCTTAAGAGGGGTAAATGGTGACTCTCTAAAATAAGGCGTCGACATTTGCCTTTATGTCTGCGTCTACGTGTGTGCCAGCGTCTACATGTGTCGGTGTCTATGATTCTCTTGGCGTCTACATCTGTGTCGGTTAAGTTGCATTAAATTTAATTCCTCCCTCAGAAAAAAGTCATTAATAGTTTACTTCAATAAATTACGGTAGGCAAAATTCCTCCACATTATGGATGTCTTCAGAAAAATGTTGGTCAGAATTTTCCAGTTGAGACTTTGTTCTTATCGTTTATCTATTTCCTTATTTATTTGTTTATTTATATTATATGTTTATTTTACGTCAGGATCTTGACTAGATAATGAGATGAATATTCAATGGGGATATCAAAGAGGGTAATGGCGGGCCTTGGAGGTGCTCGGGTATGCACAGTATCTGATCTCTCCAAATGGCGGAACTTTATCGTCTGCCGACCATATGGGCAAGCGAAGCGCCCATGTCTACACCACAATCTACCGCATCTACGAGGGCGAGTCGACCTCAACCGCTAGAACCAGTCCACCTCAGTGTTTTTGGCGAAACGGAAGGTTGGGGAGGGGGGATTCTTGATGTTTTAATGGGGGGCAAAATGGCGCGTCAAGTCACCGCGAACATAAACATAAGAGCATCGACATCATGGTCCTGAAACCTGTTCCCGCGTTCTTTTCCACAGTGTTGGATCGTATATGGGAGCCGCGGAAACCCTTACCTCACCTTATTAGGGGAGTTTAGCACCGATTTTCTGATATCATTCGGTGTTCTTAATTAGTTTATCTCGCCTCCTTGCCGCTGCTGATCACTGGTTAAGGAACAAAATTCTTATTTTAGCTGGAAATTAAGTCATGAATATTGAATAATAAGTAGAGGAGCCAAGTGTTCACATCTCTCTCTCTCTCTGACGTTCCCCCACTAACCCCTCCCCCCCTATATAAACTACCTTTACTATGCCCGATTCAATTGATATTCAAGATTTAGGGAGTCGGAAGAGTGCAATGACTTAATCTCATGAATACTGTGTTATTGTACTGGGGGGGGGGGGGGGGGGAGGTTAGGCATCGTATTCAAAGGGATATTGTACCTAAAGGGTTAAATCGTCGTACTCAGGGGTAAAAATATCTTAAATAAGGGTGGATTTATAGTACTCAAGAGAAAGGCATAGTACTGAAGGGATTAAAATCACATCATTGCCCTAAATTTAACAGGTATGTAACGTGTTTGATACCAGGATAGTGTTGTGGTATCCGAGTCCTTTAGTACCAGTACGTATTACAGTATACCTTTAGCATCAGTATACTAGAGGGTCACACTAGCCATATACAGTATTTCAGTATATTCCATTATGCTAGCAGGTGTTATGAGGTTTGGCGTATTTTGGAGGGCTAGTTGGCGTGTTTTGGGCGGGTTTGGTGGCGGACATCGACGATTTGGCGGAGTTATTGAGTTGTAGCGACGACATCACCAATATGGGCGGTGATGGGCGGCGGGCGGCAGTGTTCAAGGGTGGGGAGTGTGTCCAACGTGTCATTATGTACGTGTGTGTGTTAGACATGGTCTGTAGAACGATGACAATTAGATACAGGACTTGGTGTGTAGATTTGGCATACAAAGCTATCGTAGTTAAGGCGTCTCCTGTATGATACAATATGGATATTATCATACCTGTTTATTATACCCAAAATTTCTACCTGTATAGATGATTCTGAATAAATTGTCTTTATATAAGTCTAGAATAAATATACTCGACCATTTACAGTGAACTAGTGTGTTTAGGTATACAGTTCACTTATGTCTGGTGATCTGTAGTGAAGTGGATAGCATTCTCTTCTTGCAAGCGAGAGGATCTGGGTTCTATTCCCGAGTTAGAGTGAAGTTATGGGAGAAGAACTTAGTACCTCATATACCTTATTCTATACCCAGTAATGATTAGCCAGTGCGGGTTTTGAGTTTTCCGATCTTCCTGGGTTATTCCTGAATTAGCTAATTATTGATGTATTCCTCCCTAACTAACACTCACGGCTTTGTGTTGTGATTAACCAGTGCATGTGGTGAGGTGTCCGGTCTACCTGGGTTATTTCTTACAAAGGTACACAGAGGTCAGTAGCTAAGAGTGTTGTTGTTGTGGTCAAGGAGTCGACTGTTTGTTGAAGATGATATTATGTCTGGTGGAATATACAGTAAACATCGGTAATATTACACTCCTGACCCCCTTTCTATCGGTGTTGGGCGGGCGAGGGGGTGTAGGGTGGCGTGGAGGCGTGGGGTGTAGGGTGGCGTGCGGGCGTGTTGTGGTGGATGGCCCTCTGATGGGGTGGAGGGGGGGGGGGGGAGAGTGTTGAACCTCGTATACCACAACAGTTAAATACATGATTTGGTGATTTTCTCTCTCTCTCTCTCTCTCTCTGAATGATCTGTTTTCATCCCTCCATCTAACACATCTTCCTCATTTATTTGTTTTGTCTGTCAGGCTGTATGAGTATATCTCCCTTCATCCCTGTGTCTGTGACTCCTCCTCCCCCCCCTGTGTCTGTTGTTCTTGGTGTCTGTGAGGCGAGTCTGGCCAGGTCGTTAAGCATGTCTGTGTGTTGTGGCAGCCAGTGGTGACGACTCTGAAGGATTCTGTCACAGTGAGTATCAACTAGGACTCCTGCCACCTTAGTTTGACGTATCCTGATGGGTTGGCGATGTTTTGGGTAGTTTGACGATGCCTTATGGGGTTTGGGGATGTTTTTATTGTGTTCTGGCGACGTTTTAGGTGATTTTGCGATGTTTTAGGTAGTTTGGTGATGTTTTAGGCGATTTGGCGGTGTTTTTGGTGATTTGGCGACGTTTTTGATAATTTAACGATATTTTTGGCGATTTCGCGGTGTTTTTAACATTTTGCCTCTTTTTCCTCCTCTTTCTTTTCCTTTCGTTTTTCCTCCTCTGCTTTCTTTAATTATCGTCTCAACTTCAGAGCTCATAAAGGGTGTGTGTGTGTGTGTGTGTGTGTGTGTGTGTGTGTGTGTGACTACTGTGTTTGTTTGTTTTTTTCCACACATGAACTCTTGGCGTCTCTCTTGTGTTAACTGTATGTGGGGGGGGGGGTGTTTTTTGGTAGAGGGGAAGGGGACGGGAAGGGTGGGGAAAGGGGTTAGGACGATGGGAGGGGAGGGGAAAGAGTGAAGGATATAGGTAGGGTGGGAGGGAAAGGATAAGGATGATGGGAGAGGGGTGATAAGAGGCGAGAGGATTGGGGAGGTGTGGAAGGGAGACGGATGGGGAGGGTTTGGGCAGTGGGGAAGCGAACGTATGGGTGATAGGACAAGGTGTGGGCAGGAGGGGTAGTAGAGATCTTATGGGCGATAGGGCAAGGTGAGGGCGGCGTGGGCGTGAGTAGCATTGTTCAACAGACAGGGTAAGTTTTATATTCAGCCCAGCATGTAGCGATACCTAGTGGTAGGTTAGGTTAGGTTAGTGGTACTGGCAGGAGGCTAGTAGTACTGGCAGGAGGCTAGTGGTACTGGCAGGAGGCTAGTAGTACCAGCAGGAGGCTAGTGGTACTGGCAGGAGGCTAGTGGTACTGGCAGGAGGCTAGTGGTACTGGCAGGAGGCTAGTGGTACTGGCAGGAGGCTAGTGGTACAGGCAGGAGGCTAGTGGTACAGGTAGGAGGCTAGTGGTACAGGCAGGAGGCTAGTGGTACAGGCAGGAGGCTAGTATTAGTGGTGGGAGGCTAATAGTGGTAGTGGAAGGCTTGTGGCAGTAGCGGGAACTTAATGGCACTGCCAGCAGGATAATGGCGCCATCTAATTAAAACAGTATTGGGTTAGAGGCGGTTGGAAAGACTTTGAACGGAAGGAAACTCCATTCAAGTAATGTAAAGAAAAGGAGGAGGTGGATGATTATTGAAGTACTACTGAAGGGAACTGGAAATATCATAGTGAATGGAATTGAGAGGAATTGAATGGGAATGATGGATTTGGATTGAATTGACAATGGGAATAGCGATAAAAGAGAGAGGCAGACAGACAGACAGACAGAGAGAGAGAGAGAGAGAGAGAGAGAGAGAGCGGGGAGGGAATGGTCGTTCATTTTACACTAATTCAATATACTGTTGTCGACTCATTATACCACGTTGATACCTTCTCCTCAGGCAAACATACATATATACGCTGTGTTAAGACTGAGGGGACCGTGGAGGCGTTGCTAGGGGAGGGGAGGGGAACGTCTCAGCCGCCCGAGGGGAGGAGGGGCGGATATGACCCCTCAATTGTGTTAGTGAGACCCCGAGGGGAATACCCGGCCTTCACCCTCAGCCAGGTGATGGGCCTCCCTCTGCTCCCCCTTTTTCTCTCCTCCCATCCCCCCCTTCCTCCCCCCTCCCTTTCCCCGCCTCTCCTCTCCCCGCCTCTCCTCTCCCTTCTCTCCTTCCCCTCTCCTTCCCCTCTCCCTCTCTCCTTTCCTCATGCACCTTATCCCTCCTCACCCCACGCCATACACCTCCCCTCTCCACGCCATACACCCTCCCCTCTCCACGCCATACACCCTCCCCTCTCCACGTCATACACCCTCCCCTCTCCACGTCATACACCCTCCCCTCTCCACGCCATACACCCTCCCCTCTCCACGCCATACACCCTCCCCTCTCCACGCCATACACCCTCCCCTCTATACACCCTCCCCTTCTATACACCCTCCCCTCTCCACGCCATACACCCTCCCCTCTCCACGCCATACACCCTCCCCTCTCCACGCCATACATCCTTCCCTCTCCACGCCCTACACCCTCCCATCTCCACGCCATACACCCTCCCCTCTCCACGCCATACACCCTCCCCTTCTATACACCCTCCCCTCTCCACCCCATGCACCCTCCCCTCTCCACGCCATACACCCTCCCCTCTCCACGCCATACACACCCCCCCTCTATACACCCTCCCCTCTCCACGCCATACACCCTCCCCTCTCCACGCCATACACCCTCCCCTCTCCACGCCATACACCCTCCCCTCTCTACTCCATACACCTTCTCCCTCTGTAGTGAAGGGAGGGAAGAGGAGAGAGATAAGGGGTGGGAGAGGTACTTGGGGGAGAAATATGAGAAGTAGGGGAGAGAGAGAGAAGGACAAGAGAGAGAGAGAGAGAGAGAGAGAGAGAGAGAGAGAGAGAGAGAGAGAGAGAGAGAGAGAGGCCTGCAGTGAAGGAGAGAAGAGGAAAAGTAACGTTGGTAGGGAAAGAGAGGTAGAGAAGAAGAGAGGGAGAGAAGAAGAGAGGAAGAGGTAGTTAGAGGGAGGAAGGAAGGAGAGGGGTAGATGGGGGGGAAAGAGAGGGGAGATAAAAATAGAGAGGCAGTGAAGGAGGGAAGTAGAGAGAGAAGGAGGCATATTGAGAGAATAGAGGGAGATAGTGAGAGAGGAGAGAGAGGTAAGGTATAGTTAGGACCTGGTCATGTGTGTGAATAATTGACCACTTTACGTCAGGTGTCTGTCTGTCTGTCTGTCTGTCTGCCTGCCTGCCTGCCTGCCTGCCTGCCTGTCTGTGTGTCTGCCTGCCTGCGTGTCTGTCTGTCGGTCTGTCTATTGTATATGTAGATTAGATCATGCAGATTCACGTCAGATACGCAATACGGATACTATAGGACATACATACGCAATACCTAACTCCTTGTTCACCTTTGGTACTTACGGTCAACGAGATATTGTCTACGAATTATCTCCCAAATGTCAAGTCATCAAAACAACTCAATACGCAAAACCTGACACAACTACGCATATTATAACACTCACTTACGCATCACCTCGCATTTAGTTCGCCTTTGACACTTATGCTCAATATGCAATTTCCTCCCCCCCCCCCCCCTCATTCTCACTCTTAAGTGCCAGAAACAAATGCCAGCGTAACCCAACTCGCATCACCCAAAAGGCTCTCTATAGACGACTCGACTTGTATAAACATCACAAGAAGAAGAGAATGTCGCGGCCCCAGGAATCCATTTGGGCGGGAAGCGAAACACAATAAAGACGGGATAAGTTGACGTAATGAGATCAGAGAGTCTTCGTCCCGGGTCTGCCCTCAAGCACCGTGCTATAGACGAAATGAAACTCGATTCCATTTGTGTCTTTCGGATTTATTGGTAAAGTTGAGAGAGAGAGAATTTAAGGAAAGTTTTACGGGAGAGGGACTAAGAAAAGCTGGCGAGAGAGAGACAGAAATTTTGAAGAGTTTTATTGGAGGATGACAGAGAGAGAGAGAGAGAGAGAGAGAGAGAGAGAGAGAGAGAGATTCTACGGAAAAGGAAATGAAGGGAAGATGAATAGAGTAAGAAGAAACAAACATAGAAAAGGAATAGAGGAAAGATGAAGAGAAGGGAGAAACGAGAGAGGGAGAGACAAGAGTAAGGAAATAGAATAAACGTAAGGAAAAATTATATACAAGACTTGGGTGAAAAAAAGTTTCAATCAATATTTTCAGATGAATAAATTTACAAACCAAAGAAAAAAACACACAATAACAATAAAGAAAAAAATAAATAAATAGGTAAAGATTAAAAAGATATATTGTTGAATTACCAGAAGCTTTTGTTCACAATCGTATTATATCGTTCAAAAAGTCAAACACTTTTAAGGTACTATACGTAAAGATGGCGGTAAAATTATTAACTTGTTGGTGAATTATGTATACAAAAAACTATCATTAAAACAAAACAACAAAACTATGTAAACTATTGGTGGAAAAAAAAAATTGTTAGGTGTTGGACAGAAGACAATTTCCCCCCCAACTTTTACGGAGCCTGGGTGAGTCGCCATCAAAATTCGCGTCACGGAGGTTCCAATTCTGACTGTTAGCAAAACGGAACAAAAGCCTAATTTTCCCCGGGCGGTGGATGGACGTGCTGGCCGCCCTCGCTTTCACTCCTAATTAATTTTCTTCTCCTGCCTTTGATTTTCACGATCCCCGGAAAACATTTTTAATAGATTCATTCATTGGCTGGAAAGAGGATAGGAGATGGTGGTGTTTTATGTGTGTGGATGGGTGTGTGTGTGTGTGTTTTTTCTCGTGTGTTTGTATTCTCTGTTTTATTTTTATTTGTCTTGTTTATTGATGTCATTTGCTGTTTATATATATATAGTTTTTACTCTAATAAACAAAATGATGTTAGTAGTAAGATTATATACTTTCTCCTTCTAAGTGTTTTAATTGGTCCCCTGGGGTTGCTATAAGGGGCGGGGTGTGGGGGCAGTAAGAGGGAGTTACTTCACTACTCCGCACCTCTGTACAGTATATAAGTATTATTGGCGGGTGTGTTGTTAAGTTAGATGGTGGTGGAGATTTTAAGATGGTGATGATGATGGTGAGGTCGAGTTGTTGACGGTGGTGGAGGTATAGTGAAGTGTACAAGAACTGGTATCTCACTGGTACCTGCTGCCTGACAGTCGACTATTACAAGTATCGGAAGGTTTGTTTTTTTTGGTACTCGTGTATTAGTCTAGGTAGTTTAAGGACCATCCTGTATGCTAATTGGTCGAGGCCGCGCGATACAGTATTCACTAAATGATCCTTAATGGTGATTGGCTGGGCCTCTTGTCATGGTGAGGTGACATGAATGGTATGTGTCTCCGCCATTTAGCTGTTGGTGGTAAATAGAAAGCTAAACAGTAAGCTAACAGCCTATCCAAGGATCACCCAGCTAGCCACCTAACCACCAAGAGATCAGGTCAAGTTAAGATAGCTTCAGATTAGGTTCGGTTAGTTTAGGTTAAGATAGCGTTAGGTTAGGTTAGGGTGATTAATCTTAAGTTAAAATCAACTGGGAGGGTTAATCATCGTCTACATGTCCCTCACTTCCTCCTGTGCCCTCGCTCGTGTACCCTCCTCCCCTACGCCATCATCAAATTAAACAATAATATGTAATCGAACCTTAGCGCCCTCACCATTCGATACCATATGAAGCGCCCCTCACCAATTGGGTACCTCACCAAACTCCCTCACCAATCGAGTACCTCGCCAAACTCCCTCACCATTCGGCTACCTCATCAAGGGCTCTCATCACTCAGGTACCTCACCAAGCGCCCTCACCATTCGGCTACCTCATCAAGGGCTCTCATCACTCAGGTACCTCACCAAGCGCCCTCACCATTCGGCTACCTCATCAAGCGCTCTCATCACTCGGGTACCTCACCAAGCTCCCTCACCTCACGTCGTCGTATTTTGTATTAAACACTAGACACGCGACTGTGCTCCGGCATGCAGGGTGAGTCACTGGCTGGACCACGGCCTTTACCCCGAGTGTTGGCCTGAAGGAGGAGGAGGTGGGAGGGTTCAAGTAGCGGCCAGCACGCACCTACGCATTCCTACGCACACGCACTTACACAGGCATGCATAAGCACTTTCACGTACGCATGGCTCTAAAATACGCACCTGCTGGCATGCTTCCGTACACACACACACACACACACACACTTCTAAAATACCTACACGTACGCATACACAAATACGCTTTCATGTGCAAATGCCTCTATAGTATAAGCACACGTGTTTGTACCTACATAAGCACTCGCTTCTTTAAAATACGTACACACAAGCATACACAATCTCATTCACGTGCCAAGGGCAGCACATTGCCTGTCTGGGTGAGGACGAGTATTGGCTCAGTTTAATCTGTTCATGAGACTAAGAGGGGGTATAGAGGTGGGAGGGATGGTAGGATAGACGGAAAGGAGGAGGATTAGAGAAATGGGAAGGCGGATAGAAGGAGAGGAGGCAGGATAGAGGGAAGTAGAGTTGGGGAGGGAGAGGGAAGGAGGTAGAATAGAGAGGGGGAGGAGAGAGGATAGAGGGAGGAGGTAGATAATAAAGATATCTATCCTAAAATACCAAGAAGCTAGTGGAGACAGTTGGAACTCTTGCCGTCAGGGGGCTGTGGTGATGGTGGTGGTGATGGCAGTTGCAGTGGTTTATAGTGTTATGGTTGTGGTAGTGCTAATGGTAATTGTGGTGATGATTGTGGTTAACTGGTGGTAATTGTGGGGGTATTTGTGTTAGTGTTTAGTTATGGTGATAATTGTTGTAGTAATTGATGTGGTTGTGGTGGTGATAATGATATTAGTTGTAATAGTACCTGGTGTGGTAATGGTTATGGGGGTAATTGTGGTGGTAATTATGGTGGTGTCGGTTGTAGTTGTGATGATGGTGGTAGTTGTAATAGTACCTGGTGTTGGTTGTGATGACAGTTGTGGTCGTGCCTGGTGTGGTGGTGGTAGCTGTTATAGTGCCTTGTGGAGTTATGGTAGCAATGATAGTGATGGTAGTAATTGTGGTAGTGCCTGGTGTGGTTGGCAATGTTTACAGCTTGGCAGTAACAGTGATAGTAATAATTGTGGTAGTGCCTGGTGTGGTTGGCACTATTGTCAGCTTGGAAGTGTTAGTGATAGTAGTAATTGTGGTAGTGCCTGGTGTGATAGGTACTATTGTCAGCTTGGCAGTGATAGTAGTAATTGTGGTAGTGCCTGGTGTGGTAGGTACTATTGTCAGCTTGGCAGTGATAGTAGTAATTGTGGTAGTGCCTGGTGTGGTTGGCACTATTGTCAGCTTGGAAGTGTTAGTGATAGTAGTAATTGTGGTAGTGCCTGGTGTGGCTGGCACTATTGTCAGCTTGGCACTCTCCCTCACATAAATTACAACCTTGAGCCCTAAATCATGGCGTTAACAACAAATTGCTCCACTAATGACCCCCACACACCCTCATGCAACGCTCTTTACCGCCTCATAACACGTTACTACATGTTCCGACACGTTAGAGCGGGTTTTAATACGACACGACTTACTTTAACGTGATAGGACTTGTTTTAACGCGATAAGAAGTGTTTTAACATGATAAGAAGTGTTTTAGCGTGATAGGAGTTGTTTTAACGTGATAAGTGTTTTAACATGATAAGAAGCGTTTTAACGTGATAAGAAATGGTTTAATCTGACAAGAGTTGTTTGAATATGATATGATTTTCTTTTAACATATAACTGTTATACGTCATTTAGCTTGGGCAACGTGACCAGATTTGATTAAAGTGTTAGGACTTGTTAACGTGATGCGATCTATGAAATGAAACATTGTGTGTGTATGGAGTGGAGCGGTGGACGCATGTGGAGTGAAACACAATGGGTGGAGTGGAACATAGTGGGTAGAGTGAAATATAGTGTGTGGAGTGAAACTTGGGGTATATGGAGTCAAACACTGTGTGGAGTGAAACATGGAGTCAGAAGAGAGTAACACACACCTCCCGTGACACCAGTCCATCTGAGCGCTAGCGAGGGGTGGTCGTACAATGGACGAGGGTCGTACAGAGAACAAGGCACTGTATTGAGGACCGTGGGTGGGTCGTAGTAAAGACATGTAGGGTCGTATTAAAGACATGGAAGGTCGTAATACGCATAATAAGAGTTGTACTGAGGAATAGGTAGCTCGTATTAAGGACAAGGAAGAGGTTGTATAAAGGGGTAGTATGGACAGGGGGTCGTAGTAAGGACCTGGGGGTCGTAGTGAGGACCTGGGGGTCGTAGTAAAGACCTGGGGGTCATAATAAGGACAGAGGGTCGTAGTAAGAACAGGGGGTCGTAGTAAGAACAGGGGGTCGTAGTAAGGACAGGGGGTCGTAGTAAGGACAGGGGGTCGTAGTAAGCTAGAGGAACAGTAGTAAGGAAGTGGAGGGTCTTAGTAAGCACAGGATTAATAGTAAGGTACGTGGGGGGTCGTGGTAAGGACCGGGTGGTGGGAGGGGGGGGGGGTAGTTTCGTGTCTCTATTTAATGGTCGTGTATTAAAGAAATGGTTCCGCCCAACCATGAAATTAAATGGGGGATTTTCTGGCCAGCGGTGAGCGAACGAGAGTCTGTTATGTGTACGTCTCTCTCTCTCTCTCTCTCTCTCTCTCTCTCTCTCTCTCTCTCTCTGTTTATTGTTATGATAGCTGATGGCAAATGTCTGTCGTGTTTATCGCTAAATATGTGTCGCCTCTTAGCCTGGTAATTATCGTTATTTTGTCTATTATTATTATTATTATTATGACTGGAGCAGAATAGAAAAGTAGTCGTGTTTATGAGTATTATCCAGATATTGGGAGACGGGCAGCCTAGTATGAAAGATTGAACAGAGTGTCTCATGTAGGTGTGTGGGAGGGAGAATAGTGGTGGCAGTAGTGATGGTAGTAGTTGTGGTAATGGTGGTTGTGGTTGGGAGTCACACACACACACACACACACACACACACACACGATAGACGAATTGGATTAGAGAAGGAGAGAGGCCGAAGGTGGTGGTGATAGTGGTGGTAGTGCTGTGTCACGCCTCCGTCTCGCCGCCAACACCGACACAATTTAGGAGACTAACCGACCTTTCTGCCCGCCGCCTCCACCAATTTGTTATTCACGGATCCCAAACTCCGCTGCGGGGGAGGTAGTGGGAGGGAAGGAGAGGAGGTGATGGGAGGGAGGGAGAGGAACTAGTGGGATGGAGGGAGGGGAGAGGAACTAAAGGAGAGGTGGTGGTGGGAGGGAAGGAGTAAGAAGAGGTAGAGGGAGGAAGGGGAGAGGAGGAGGTGGGAGCGGGGGAGGATAAGTGGAAGTCTTGTAAATTGTTGTTTGCGTGTGTTTTAGGTGGCTGCTGAAGAGGCATCGTAAATCCTTCGTCTTGGCGTGGCTCCCGTATCGTGGAACAACTTTGAGCACTTTAGGACGGCGGGAGAAATTGCGGTCGTAGTGCGGTGAACACTTGGTAAATGGGTGCTGGCAAGAAGCTGTGGTGGGTAGGGGGGGCGTGGGCTAGGTCACAGCTAGGGGGGGGGATAAGAAAGGGGGTAGGGAGACGGAAGGGGGTGACATGACCTATAAGGAAAGAAAAAAAACAATATAAATCTGTCTAAAAAATACTCATTCGAAAACTGAAACTTGAGGATAATGTGATATATTATTTTCTTAATCTTGACATTCACGTTACTGTGTTCTCTTAAGTTTTCTGGATAAAATATAATGACTGGAATTGGTGTCTAAATGATCGTAATACATCCCAGAAAAAAATAATTTGGGTTTTAGAAATGAGGAAATATATTGAATGGGTCTTTTACTATGAATTGTTTTCTTGTATAATTTTGAAGAGAAGTTTGCGATTATTTCCCCCCCCCCTCTCTCTCTCTCTCACCCTTCTCTTCCCCTCTTTCATCCCCTTCCCCCTCACCCCCTTTTTCTCATTTCCCCCTACCATCATCCATCCCTTTCTCTTGCCCCATCACCACACCACACCTCAGCAGCTATACGTTTATCGCGCCTGTAAATCCAACCTAAACCAACCTAAACCAACCAACCAACCAACCAACTACACTCGCCCACACACCCAAATGTACCGGGCGTGGGATAATACCATTGTGTGTTTATTTAATTTCTCGTGGAGTTGACCAGATAATATTGACACACTTTTTACGGTATTGTTGCACAGATTTATAACACTGTTGGATGCCCACATATTTTTAGGCTTAATTATCGCAGATTTTTTTTTTCTTAGGTTTCAGATATTTAAGCTTCTTGTTTATGTAATTTTCTTTCTTTCTCGCCTTTTTTTTTTGCGTTGGGTTGCACAGATTTTTTCTTCAGTTTCACAGATTTTAAGCTTCCGTTTTATCATTTTTTAATCCGTTTCATAAGTTATCGTTTCAGTTCTCACAGATTCTCGCTTCTAGGTTTAGTTAAAACTGATTTTATGGTTCAGCGCCTGTTTCACCTGTTTCAACCCTCCTCTTGTGTATTCATCAAAAGCATAATAATTTCTCGTTTTGGTCAGAGTTGCTCAAGTAAATAAGAAAACCTGGCGTCTACAGGTTCACCCTTTAGGACCCTCAGTATTTGCCTCCACACAAGACCTGACGAAGATGGATTCACCTACCTACATCACTCTACACTATCCTTTGAATCTCGCTCACCTAAGGAAAGAAAGTCTCCCATTCTCCTACTACCAGTGCCAGAAGACTCTCACACAAGCCTCATGAAAGTCTCTTCCATTCTCCTACTACCTGTGCCAGAAGACTCTCACTCACCTCTTTGAAAATATCTCCCAACACCTGTGCCAGAAAACACATTAATGGATTCCAATATTCCTGGGAACTCGACGATTCAATCCCATCTGGTGACCTTTTCCAGAAGACCTGATTCTCTCTTTCTCTCTATGGCTGTTTTAGTGTTCTCAGAGGCGGGCGATTCATTCTCGTCCATAACATGCCCCCCCCCCCCCACCCCCAGCCTTCCCACTCTCTCCTGCCATCCCCCACTCCTCATGCATTCCCCCTCCTGCCTTCGCCCTCCCCCTGCCTTTCCAACCCTCCCCCGCCTTCCCCTACCACTGCTACCTCCCCCACCCCTCCTCCGCCTTCCCCTACCCCTCCTACCTCCCCCATCCCTCCTGCCATCACTCTCCCCCCGACCTCCCCCTCTCCCCCCGACCTCCCCCTCTCCCCCCGACCTCCCCCTCCCCTCCCGACCTCCCCCTCCCCCCGACCTCCCTCTCCCCCGACCTCCCCTCCCCCCCTACCCTCCCCCTCCCCCTACCCTCCCCCTCCCCTCCCCCTCCCTCCCCCTCCCCCCGACCTCCCCAACCTCCCCCTCTCCTCCGACCTCCCTCTCCTCCCCTCCCTCCCCCTCCCCCCGACCTCCCCCTCCCCCTTCCCTCCCCCTTCCCTCCCCTCCCCCTCCCCCCCCGACCTCCGCCCCCCCGCCCCCTCCCGCCCCGACCACCCCCTGCCCCCCGCGCCCCCCGCCCCCCCCGACCTTCCCCTCCCCCCCGACCTCCCCCCTTCCCCCCGACCTCCCCCCTCCCCTTCCCCCCTCCCCCTCCCCCTCCCCCTCCCCCTCGACCTCCCCCTCCCCCCCGACCTCCCCCTCCCCCCGACCTCCTCCTACCCCCCCGACCTCCTCCTCTCCCCCCGACCTCCCCCTCTCCCCCCGACCTCCCCCGACCTTTCTGCCGAGTGTATATCACGCCAGAACCCATAGTGCGTACATTATCCGCATCACGCCTCCAGAGACATTGTCACAAACACTCACACTCAACACTCCCAAACACTCACACTCAACACTCCCAAACCACTCACACTCAACACTCCCAAACCACTCACACTCAACACTCCCAAACCACTCACACTCAACACTCCCAAACCACTCACACGCAACACTCCCAAACCACTCACACGCAACACTCCCAAACCACTCACACTCAACACTTCCAAACCACTCACACTCAACACTCCCAAACCACTCACACTCAACACTCCCAACCATCACAACCTATGTACCACCTCAGACACACACTACAGGGAGAACCACTTGAGTGACTGACGTGTCCAGTCTGTAGGTGAATCATAAGTACTGCCACGCTGCCACCTCACTCTGGTAACCTTTTTCCCCTCCACAAGAAGAAGAAATAATGTCCTGTGTGTTTTAATTAGTATGGTTAATAATGTTGGTGATTATTGATGATTATGACAGTTGTAATTATGGTGTTTGTAATTATTTAGAGTTCTTATTGGATAAATATGATGATGCTAATGATGTAATGAAAGTAATAATGTAATGAAAGTAATAATGTGAAGTGATATATGGTGATAATTCTACTGTAATGATAATACTGATAATATTAATAGTAAACGTAGTGATCTTAACCTAATATTTCGTCTTCAAATACCCCTAGCCTGGTATGTTATCTTCATTAACTATTCTGTTATCTTAAAAATGTCCTAAGCTCTCGTGTGATAACATGTATTCGTAAAAAGCTATTGTGTGTGTTATCTTAAAGTGCTGGTAATAAATTGTGTTATCTTTAAAGTATTGGTAATGCCGTATGTTATCATGTAATTTGGTTATATATGTGTTATATTTCCCTGTTATTTTATTTAACGTGTTGTGTTGTGTTGCAGGTGAGTGTTACGGACCGTCCAGCGGCTACAGACATCGTACTAGTAAGACCCACCACGTGTTCAGTGTTTGTAAACATTATCCTAATATTTTATGAATGAATGGTCTTACTCTTGTCCTCGTTGATGAGGTATTTGTGTTTTTGGTGATTTTGTTTTATTGTTATGTTATACAACTGTTCTCCCTGTTATTATGTTATGGGGTGCTTTGTGTTATTGTTATGCCAAAAGACTGTTCTCCATGTTATGTTATGCGACTGTTATCTGTTAGTGGTGCTATGGGGCTGTTTTTTTGTCACTGTGATGTTATAAGACTCCTGTGCGTTACTTGTCTCGGTTCGTTTTTTTGGAGTAACGTTGAGACTGTTACCTATACTCTGTAGAGCGTGCGCGTGTGTACGTATGGTGTAGTTCGTTTATTCTCCAGTGTAGAGAGAGAGGGAGAAATTGTTGCGGGTGACAGGTAGTGCAGCTCAGCGCCCTAAAGTACATTAGGCCTGGGACAGTTCTGACAGGCACTTTCACGCCCCTGATCAAACACGACCTGTGTGTTCACCCGCCCGTAGAAGACTGGCGCACGGTACAGGAATAGACGGGTTGTCGACAATCACAGTTGGTTAATCTGAAGCTAAAGCAGTTTTATTTACAAGCCATCAGTGTCTAAATGCCTTCATGGTCACAGTAGATGGGTGTCACGGTCCTACACGGTGTCACGGTCCTCCTGGTTGAGTGACACAGCTTCGTCTCGTCTTCCATGGGAGCTTGTAATCACTAAATGAGAGGACTAGGTGAGGCGAGTAAGGCGGCTGTGATGACCTTCCCGGAGGTGAGGGAGCCAACCAGCCCCTGTGACATTTGTTGACGACTGACGGCATAGAGGCCCCTCACACCCTGCAACACATACCTACAGTACACTCTCCAACACCTTCAGTCTTGCAACACACCCACACTCCTGCAACACACACCCATACCCTCCAACATCCACACTCCTGCAATACCCACAGTCTTGCAACACACACCCCTACCCTCCATCACCAATATTCCTGCAACATGCACACTCATGCAACACACCCACACACCATGCAACGTCCATACTCCTGCAACACAACCACACTTACAAACACACACCCTGCAACACCCATACTTCTGCAACACACAACCACATTTTACAAAGACAAATTTCACACACACACACACCCTGCAACACCCATACTCCTGCAACACACAACCACACTTACAAACCTGGCACTTAGGGTTAAGACAGTGTAGTTTGGAAATGTAATTAAGCAGCGGTAGGTCAGCCAATCAGCATCGTTGGCCCCCGTGGGAACGATCTTACCGCTCGTTGGATAAGTCTTGACCCTTTTTCCCACTAGGCTGACCACTACACAGTTGATGGGGTCGGGTCGTTAGGGAGACGGGGTCGTTATGGCTGGTAATAAGGGTCGTAAGAGGTCGTTATAAGTGGTACGAGAAGTTAGCAGGTCATGGACGTGAGGCCGTGAGGTGGTGGTTGAAGGGGGTGATAGGTCACATTGGTGGTAGATGCACGATAGTTGTGATAGTGGTAGTGATAGTAGAGGTTATGATGGTGATAGTGATACAGCTTAAGAGTGATGGTGATTATGATCCGCTTAAAATAGAATATGGTGACAGTGGTGGTTTGGTGATAGTGATAATTGTGGTGGAAGTGGTGGTGGTTGTTGTAATGTTGGTAGTAGTAGTAGTAATGTTAAGAGTGGTAGTGGTGATAACAGTATTGTCAGTGGTAGTGGTATGGATGATAGTTGTGGCAGTAATAGTAATTGGTACTGGTAATAGTAGTAGTAATGATTGTGGTAGTCAAGATAGTAGTGGTGGTAGTGACAATGATGGTAGAGGTAGTAGTAGTAGTAATGATGATAGTGGTAGTAGTAGTGGTAGTAGTAGTAGTAGTGGTGGTGGTGGTAAGCTGGCGGGGTACACTCCAGTGGCCACACCTTAATGATGATGGTGTGAGGCACTTCACCTGGGCGTCTCTCTCTCTCTCTCTCTCGTTTAATAATTAGTTTGATATAAGTAATTTAATTAGTTATTATAGATATCCTTAACTAATTAACTTGAAATATCAATCAACACCTTAAAACTCAAACACAAATTAACACACATTAGATCACTATTATTTACTCAATTGTACCATCATCATCATTATCATCATTATCATCATTATCATCATTGTACCTTTCCTTCTTTCACTGTTGATTAATATTTCCACGTTTCTACACTTACACCTGACTAAGAGACGGCTGTGAGGAGTGTCATGAAATATTGTCAAGGTGTCACGTAATTCGGATGTCATTTCGTTGTTTTTCTCTGTCTCCACTTTTATCGTAGATTAAATTACACGTAGATAGAAAAATGTCAAATGAAGAATTATGATTTTTTTTTTTTTTTTTTTTTTTTAGAATTCCGTCATATTTTTCGCCCTTTTTCCCCCACTTTTTAGATTGCCATATTCTACTTTCTCCCCCGTTTATTTAGTTTGTGTTCCTACTTTTACTCGAGGGTAAGAGAGGCGTAAAACAAAAATGTCATGAAAAGGGTAAAAGTGAGAGCGTTCGTAATGGCCACGCCCACTGGCTGGTCCGTGACGGGTGATTGGTCCCTCGGGCGCCCTCACCGTCAGGCACACGAGCCCTATTCGTCAGCGGGAGGTTGGTGGCTCTCCCTGCATGCTGGGGCGGCGGGTCATGGCAGGTCGTAAAAACGCTCCCTGAGAGAGTTTGTTGGTGGGAGAGTGACCTTATAGTGTGTGTTCCCTCCCCCCCCCCCCTCACCTCTACCTGCCTGGTTACTCAGGTTAATGATGTATAAAACTAATACTTTTAATCCGTATGTTTGTGTGTATTTATATTACACACACACACACACACACTGTAGGTGAAAGTCATGGCAGAGGAAAGTCCGAAATGAAGATGAAGGCGACAGGTGAAGGTGACAGGTGAAGGCGACAGGTGAAGAAGTTCTTAGGTCACCGCCAGGAAGGTGACCCCTGACCACCTCTGTCTCACACATTTCCGGGTACAAGTAAACCACCAGACCAATATTAATCCCCACTTACCTGTTGAAGATGTTAGAAGACCGCAGCTAGGGTAAGATCCCGCGCTCACACCTGCCACACAACACACTACCTTGGTACTGTGCTGCCTTGTGCACTGTACGGCAAGGGAGATGTTCTTGTGCACTGTACGGCAAGGGAGATGTTCTTGTGCACTGTACGGCAAGGGAGATGTTCTTGTGCCTCTGTTATGTATGTGTGCGTCTTGTGTTGTGTGATATAATATGTAACTTATGATAAATACATAGTGTGGTGTGAGCGTTGGCTTTGGTAGATAGACTTAAGTTATACAAGCTATGGTGTGGTGTCCTGTAGGAGGTGGGGGGAGGCGAAATTATCCTGTAGGAGGTCGGGGGGAGGCGGTGGTGGTGTCCTGTAGGAGGTTGGGTGGGGGGGTGGAGTAACTTATTTTGTCCAGAGTGTTTTGAAATAGTTGATGAATTTTAAGACCGTGAGAATGTAGGAAACTGCAGCGAGTCTCTTGGCATATACTGGGCAGTCCCATTTACACCCAACCCCTATCGTTCATATATCAATCCAACCTATGTTTGAAGCTATCCAACGTATTCGAGTTAATGATGATGTTTGGTAACTTATTCCACTCATCCACTATTCTATTTCCAACCCAGTGTTTACCTATCTCGCGCCTAAATCTAAATTTGTCTAATTTAAAATCATTGCTACGAGTTCGCTCCTGGTACCTTTGTCATATTACCTTTGTTTAGCCCTGACTTCCATTTATACACCTCCAGCATATCGCCCCTCACTCTACGTCTCTCGAGGGAGTGCAAATTAAGATGCTTTAGCCTGTCTCTGTACTCAAGGTTCCTAATGCCCAGGATTAGTCTCGCCATTTTCCTCTGAATTCTTTCTAGGGATTCCATATCCATTCTGTAGTACGGTGACCAGAACTGAACTGCGTAATCCAAGTGAGGTCTCATAAGCGCTAGATATAATTTAGGGGTTTTTTTATTTTAATTTCTTTCACTGTTTGTGTGTTTGTTTGATTGTATCGTGTATGTGATTCGTGTGTGTTTGTGGGTGTGGTGGTTTTTTGTGTGGGGGCTTATGTTTTATGTTGTGGGTGTGTGTTTTGTTTGTGTGTGTGTATCATGTTTGTGTATACGTATGAGTCGTGTGTACTTATGTATGTATGTGACTTGACAACAAACTTAGCAGTGTTGTAGGCAGTAACAAGAGAACTGTTGGTTCGTCCACATAGTTGTCGCTGCAGTGATGTACACCTCTTACTGCTGCCTCATATATTATCTTTATCAACACACAACAGATCCTGGTGGTCTACAGTCATGCCAGTGTTTGATGACAGGACCATGTTTTTCTGTAATGGAGACCTCGATACCCTTGAGGCGTTTGTCTGTCCGCCAGTCTGTCCATCATTCCTCCACCAGTCTGTTTGCCTACCATTTCACCAGTCTGTCCACCAATCCTTCCATCAGTATGTCTGCTAGTTCTTTCACCAGTCCGTCCACCAGTCTGTCCGCCTATCCGTCCACCAGTCTGTCCGCCTATCCGACCACCAGTCTGCTGTCCTCTTATCCGTCCACCAGACTGTCCACCAATCCTTCCACTAGTTGTCCACCAGTCCGTCCTCCAGTCACCTCGCTCCAGACTGAGGACCTGGATGGTGGAGGGTCAAGTGTTCAGTCTGTGTATTGTTCTCTAAATAGAGATGTGAGGACGTGTCTTAACTGGGTGATTTGAGTAACACCATGAAAGGTAGCGGCCAAAAATTTATCCGATTTCTTGTTTTATACATTTGTTGTTTTATTCATTTGTTTCATACATATTCTGTTGTTTTCTACACTTGTATTACACGACTGTCTTTTGTTCTCTCTCGCCTTTTGTTTGAGTTGGTTTATTATTATTATTATTATTATTATTATTATTATTATTATTATTATTATATCGCGTGATCCATCCCAGACAACAGTAGTAGAGGAATATAGAGAGAGGCTCTGAGACTCGGCCATAAAAAAATTTACGAGACATTTTGAGAGTAGAAGCGAGACCAACTCCTGCAACGTGGACGATATTACCTCTTGATGTTCACTAATTAGGACTCCCTGGTAAACATTCGTCACCCTCTCAGGTAACAAAACCACTAATGAGTCCTGATTACACCTCCTATGACGCATCCCTCGCTCCCACAGACGCAGATGAGTATTCTTCTCTAATGACCCCTAATTGGGGATATCATTTTAAGTGCCATTTGCAATTTTCTCCATCCCAGGATGCATTGTGGGGTCGTGGTGCTTCAGCCTCCTGAGTTCTCGTGTTGTGTGTGTGGTGGCCGCTAGGTTCTTTGGCCTTTTGTTGTTGTTTGCTTTGCTGTTGTTTAGTGAGGCTTTGGGCTGATATCAACATGGTGAGAGTCTGGTTTATGATTGTTTCCTCAGTTGATGACAAGAATGGCATCATAACAAAGACTCATTACAGACGGCAGTGAGAGAAGACACCGCGGCCACAATCTCCGGATCTTTTTATTGTCCTCTTGGCTATTGTTTCCTCAGGAATTCCTTATGTCATAACTGTGTGACAGGACACAGTGTCAGGTGTCATGCTTGTCGCGAGTAATTAAGTTTTGGTAGATTTTTTTATTTATTTATATTCACAGACAGACTATGACGCCATCTCTATGTTGATGAAGAAATACTGTACTAGGCATCACTATAGGCCTAACATTAACATTATTTTAGAATTTATTATTGGACTCTGGGATGGACTCTGTCAGTGTACCCGGATTCTACCCATCGCTGGCTGTGGCGTCTCTTCTTCAACAGTGATCCTCGGCTAAGCTTTCCGGATAACCAACTTATTACTCAGGCTACAGCTTTTTGCCAGCCACATATTTGCACAGCTTCTGCAATTACTCTTATCTGATGAACTCTGAAGAAACTTATCAAATCCTTTATTGCAGGTATGGGCTGACGGTGTTCTGATCCTCCTCTTATTTTATCACATTTGCCCGTAGATACTTGTGTCTGCTGACTATTATGACACGTTGTCTTTTAACTTAAGGTGTTTTGCGTATTGTTTCGTCCCTGCCTTCGTTTTAGTATTGTTTTCTAATTATACATGAACATATCATTATACACCACTCATGGCTACATCCCATGAACGAAAGATTCAGTTTTGACAATCACTCCCACTAGTTTGTATTTTATCGACTCACCGCGAGGAAGAGAATGATCTATGTAAATAATGTAGCACAGTACTTCCTTCGGCCGTAAAAAACGACATGACAACATTGTAAACTTGAGGTGAGAGGAATAAAAAGTGCACTAAATAGTATCATCAGGAACTTAGCATCTCGTTTTTTAGAAGTTCTCATTATTCCAACCTGTGATCTTCCTGCTTGATATGAGGCTGGATTAGTGGCCTCTCTCTCTCTCTCTCTCTCTCTCTCTCTCTCTCTCTCTCTCTCTCTCTCTCTCTCTCTCTCTCTCTCTCTCTCTCTCTCTCTCTCTGGTTCTCTGCGTTACTCCCCCCCCCCTCCCCGTGTGGTGACGTTGGGTTGTCCTCTGATGTAATTCGTCTCTTATACCACCCCGACTGTCGGCAGCGGTGAGATCCTCTGTATTATAATTTTTCTGTAATTTACGTCAGTTTTTCAAAGGATCGCAAGTGAAGTATATCTGAGTTACTTACTGTGGAACTTCTCACTGTTCAACTATCAAATTTTTAATGAGGTTCACCAAATTATTTGATTTGTTCAGTATCACTTTGTAGATTTCATTGGCGTGGATGGATAGTGATCACAAGCGGTGCTGATCATGGCATCGAATCGTAATGTATGAAGCTGTCAGTTGTGTTGTTGTTTATGTTGGCTGGGGGAAGAGAAGAGGAACAAGCAACATTACTTTAGGGAAACTTTTAAGTCTATCAGAGGAACAGGTCAGGATGCTGCTTGACTACTACTGCAGGAGCTGTTTAGTTTATAAATTGGGAGACCCGCCGCTGTACCTCACCTCCTTTATGCTGGTCCTGTACTTATAAAAACACGAGTCAAGTTTCAATAGGTTTCGTCGGTATTCTATTCATCTCTTAAAAGATTTTATCGCAGTAGTGCAGGAGATAGTAAGCAGCAGCCTCGGCCATCTGAACCTTCTTGTCCTGGGTTGAATTGATCTCCAAGTAATAAGAAGGTTTACGGCTTGTGCTACAGAATATTAAGTTTATATCTGATGACAGAGTTGTTATATCTAAAGAGTCCTATAAACAGTTTTCTATTTTGTTGCTGCACAATTTTTCTTTATTATCTTATTTTCCCTTTTATTTTTTTATTTAATTTGTTTTCTTCTTGGTTATTCATTCTATTTTCTCTCTTTTATTCTTTGTCGAAATTTTTACAAAGTTGTAGAATTCTAAACTCTTGTTACTATGAATACTTAAGGGTCGTGGCAGTGACCTGTTGCTGCTCTTGACTGGTGTTAGTGCAGCTGGGGGGGGGGGGGAGGGAGGGGTAGGCTAGGTGGTGGTTCACAGACCAGGTTAGGTTAAGATAGGTTAGGTTACAACATGTTAAGGCTGGTTAGGACAGGTTAAAACAGGTTAGGATATGTTTAAGACAAGTTAAGTTAGGGGGTTAACATAATCTAACTGAACTCAAACCTTAAACAGTATAAATAAACATCATAAACAAGTCAATGTTATTAAAAAAAATCAATCATCTCAGCTTGACATCATATAAATGTATCACTTAGTCCTTGAAATAATATACACGAAGACACATACTTTAATAAGTGGGTTAACAGACAGACATACAGAGACAGAGCGAGACATGACGGTGCTGAGGCTGGGTTGCGGTTCACCACTAAACGCTAACTAGACTGTGACATAAGACATAGCCATTGTGTGTTTTAGATGATGAGAACACTGTAATGGGTTTATGGACCATGACACGCCCGGGGCAGTCCAGTCGTACCCATGTTAACAGTTTACTAAATAATGGGTGTAGAAGACTAGACGGCCTAGAGCACCGATATATACTGTACAGGGTGGCGCAGAAGTTGTAAATATCATGGTTGTTGTTGGTGTAGTCGTGAATGGTTGTGTGTACTGAGTGTTTGTATTTCTTAGTTAGGGCTTGCATATTATGGGTGTTTGTATGTAGTGAGTGTTTGTACGTATTGAGTGCTTGTACTTAGGGTTTGTAGTTAATGAGTGCTTGTATTTATTGAGTGTTTGTACGTAGTTAGTCCTTGTATGTACTGAGTGCTTGTACTTTGTTCGGGCTTGTAGTTAACGAGTGCTTGTACGTAATGAGTGCTTGTACTTAATGATTACTTGTACTCCGTAAGTCTTTGTACTTATGTGTTTGTACTCAATAAGTGTCTGAACTCACTAAGTGCTTGTACTCAATAAATGTTTGTACTCGATTAAAGTTTATGCTTCAGTGGATATTTTAATACAGTTCTCCATTTACCGCAGCTCCACCCTAGAAGGAATAAGGTTTAGGTCAGAGAGGCCCCCAAACCAAACATCACCATTAGGACTGAAACTCATTTATAATAGGATTGGCACCCGTTAAGATTAGGATTGGAACCCTTTAAGATTAAGATTATAACTCATTATAACATGTTCCAACCCTCTTGATTAGCCTAAGTTACGATGAAGCCAATTAAACACTAAACACCATTTACGCTCGTATAAAGAAACGTAATAATACTCTATTTTTAAAATAAATGACCATATTGCAGTTAATTTATATACTCCTTTATTGTAGGTCAAACGAGAGAGAGAGAGAGACAGAGAGAGAGAGAGAGTCCACGCACCACTTGACAACAGGACTCCGCTGTTCTGGGCTAGGTTAGGTGGGTAGGCAGCCTCAGACGGGTTAAGTCTTCGATAAACTTCAACTCAGGTTCAAAAGTAAAGTATCTCCTGTTTTTTTTTTTTTTTTTTTTTTGTTTTTTTTTTTTTTTGGCATCCCCCTACATCCTTGTGTAAGATGAACCGCAGAAGCGTTTACAGTGCCCAACAGGGAAGCATGCTAAGTTCATGCTTGCCTTTGTCTCATGAGTTAAGGGCGTAGAAGCCTGAGGAGTCCAAGGGCGTAGAAGCCTGAAGAGTCAATGGTTTATGTCATGAAGTTATTGGAAGCTCCAACAACTTTCCCTGAATACGAATTCGCAACTTTCGATTTACACCAGGTACCTACTTTACTGCTAGGTGAACAGGGACTAATGGGGGCTAGGAAGTAAGTCCAAACAACTTCCACCGGCCCGGGAATCGAACCCGTGACATCTTGCTTGCGAGGCAATACCTCCTGATTATAGTCGAATTGGGTGGTAAAAAGGTGTTTGAATAACTCTTAAAAGATAATAACAAGATCTATAGGTCAGTTGTACTTAGTTTACAGCCCAATTGTACGTAGTTTACAGGTTAATTGTAGTCACCTCGAAAAGTCCGTGTCTCCCTCCGAACGAATCAGTATCGAAACTAAATGAAAATAATGCAGCACCAGCAGTGTTGGGACCCTGAACTACACACCTGTGAGTATTCTTGGTTATAATGTCCCTTACCTGAGGATGTTATACACACTTCCTCTAACATTCCGTTCTGAATGTAATAGTAAAAAAAATGAATCTCTCTCTCTCTCTCTCCGGGTGAAGATGGCATATTATTGAAGTGTCAAGGAAGAGTGCCATTTTACACGTATATCAATAACACATTTATACGTGAATCTGTATTACATAAAATAAATATGATGTAACAAATATAAATGCGCTTATTTTTTTAATTGTAAGGCGCAATAAAACCTTATGCCCGAGATACAACAAACAAATATTGTAATATATAGTCAAAGTAGATAAGACGCAAGTGACGTCTTATCGTCCACCACCAGCTATATCTCTCCCGGCGGCGGGAATGTATAGAACTGTTTCACGCCCTTTGTTTACTAAAAGATTGAATCACTTGTTTTAATGTGAATTTACACATTTTAACGCGGGGGCTCGGAGCAGTGCACACAGCTCGTCCCAAACGAGCGAATGACCAGTTACTCAAACTATAGCGACCCGGTAATACCCCCATCAGGACTGGATGATGGAGCGATAACAAATGCTCCCGGTGGAGTTATGGTCTTCGGTTTGTTCAGTGTGTAATGAATAGCACTTACCATGACACCATCAACAAGGCACCTTACCAGATGTGCTTTCTAAGGAAGAAAGTGCTTACAAGACCAGGAAGGTGAACAACTGGAGTTAATGTCTAGAATTCTATAGCTAGAATGTTATACGCAGTACTCCATTCTATCACGATGTTAATAAACGTCTATTTTTGGAGGTTGACTGCTAGATAAAAGTGAGGAGACTTAGATGTCAACGCACACACATGTACGACATTGATCCCTACACTGGGTAGTGGTGTTGGGGAATGGTACCATCCGTCAGGCAACAACGGAAGGTACCAAGAACCACCGACTCGGGGGGTGGGGGGACTGTGTGGACTCCTACACCTATCTTTGTTCACTGGTTGTTGTTAGCGGCGACATTTATATTGTTTCTAGAAGTGGGTTTGTAAACAAGAAAATGACTTAATTATTCTTGGGGTACAGTTATCTGGTCGAGTATTTACTAATCTGTAAGTCATTTATATCTCTTGTCTGATATTAGTTCCAGTTAGTGGTTGTAATTGTTGGTAACTTGGTTTAATTACATAGCATTAGCCAGTGGTTAATTAGTCTTTAACTTTGCTTTTCACATCATGAAAACCTCGCCAGCTCGAGCAATGCCTGAAGTTCATTTCCGTTCTATAATGCCAGACGAACGTTTGCAGGCCTTTTGCTTAGTGGCACTGAAGAAGTTTCTACCAACTGTTAGTTCTCATGCAATTGGCACTGTGTATTTCATCACCGAGTTTTCGATATTCAGGGGTAGCAGTAACCAGCAGGTGGAGCATTAACCGACAGGGGAAGCAATAACCGGCAGGGGAAGCAATAACAGACAAGTAGGATTCCAACCAGCCTCTGGGACATTGACCGGCAGGTGGGCCATTTACCGAGGCACGCGGGGCATTGTCTGGCAGATGGAACGTTATCAGATAGATGGGCCCCGGAATGGCGATCCCGCACGTTCAACCCTCATTAATAACTGTTGGCACGTACAGGTAATTTAATAGTTAATGACAAGAAGTAGATAGGTAGGTGAGGGGCGTGGACCGCCGGTACGATGGTGGCCGTTAGGTGGCGGCTTCGCCCGTCATGGCGTGACGTGTCGTTGCTTGATTGGCCGAGTTACAGGGGGAGGGACCTAACTGGCCAACAACCCCTCTATTTGGCAGACTTTCCTGAATTAGCGGAACTCGGGGCTATGGTACATTTTGATTGGTTAAAAATCTGCAGAAACCTATTTCTTAGACAACAGTAGATATGATTAGATGCCTGTTTTTTTATTCACAAGACTGCAGGCGTGGAAGAGATGATTGTGTGTGTGTGTATAAGAGAGAGTGGGTGGGCGAACTGCCAGCGTAATGCTAGTCCCGTCTGGGGGTAATGGCAGCAGTTCGATTGGTCATGGTTTATTTCTCCTGGAAGATTGTTGCCCGGAATGTTACGTAATGTGTGGTGACGAGACCCTGAGCGCCGGGAGCACCACACAAAGCACTCAGGATCAAGTGAATTAATGTGTATAACAGAATCATTGTACGTATTTTCATATTAACCAACATGACAGTTTAAAGTCTGATCTTCTGAGCCCTGAAGGTTTCAAGCTCTGAGCATATGAGCCTTGGGAGGTTCTGTAAGGTTCCTGGGGTTTAATAGTCGAACAGGTTGTCATGTCAGGGTTTTAAAGTGGGCGAGATGATTTTTTGGGGACGTGAGTGTGAAAACTGGCGTCGGTAGTGAGTCTATGGGGAAGTTTAAGGTCACCTGGGTTGGTCTGAAGGATTTTCTCTACACATCCTCTTGAACATTATGAAGAGTGTGTGATTAATTGACTCCACATATTCAGTCACTCAAAAAACTATCTGTACTTGGAATGTTGATGCATTTCGGAATGAACACTGTGACTCCTGTTGTCAAAATCCTTCGTCCGTTGTGTCATATTTTCTCAACACAATTTGGTATAGATAGTTTTTGAGGGACTTTACGCAAGACCATAAAGATGAAGGAAACTGCAGTAGGTCTAATGGTCCATACTATAGGCTGCCCTATTAGCATTCAGGCCTTATATCTCGCTTATTTGTCTAGCCTGTATTTGGAGCTTCCCAGTGAGTTCCAGTTAATGATAGTATCTAGTAATTTGTTCCAGTCATTTACTTTCAAACCAATCTTTTCCAGAATCCTCTCTGAATCTAAATCCCTCTTAATTTCAAACCATTGCCATGTGTTCGCTCCTGACTTGATAGTTTAAGTACAGTACCTTAGTTATATCACCTTTATTTAACCTCATCTTCCATTTATACATTTCGGACATATCTCTCCCTTGTGAGTTTATTCTTAGTTTTTGGACTTATTTCGTATAAAAAATATGTATTGACAAAGTACGGAAGAAAGATGTTGAAATACGCTTGATTGAGTTCTTGTGGCCAGTTGACCACCCTGTTGCCCGTCTTGTTTGCAGCAGGTAATCGTTTCTTATTGGCTAAGCAGACTGTCATTATGATAATCTATGATGATTGTCTCTGTGATTGGATAAACTATCTGTTATTATGAGAGTCTAGGTTAACTGTCATTGTGATTGTCTAAGATGACTGTCATTATGATTGGCTGAACTGAGATTCATTGTGATTGGCCGAGCTGAGTGTTGGTTTGGTGGCTGCTATTTCATTGCCACAAAGAATTCTTCGGTTCGCCTCACGATAGACCTGACCTTTGACCTCCAGTTGACCTGTGACATAAACAATCTTCACCGGACAAAGATTCAACCTCTGACCTTCAGCTGTGACCTTGACCAATGACACAGATTAACAGACACCCAGACCACCGACCTGTACCATAATATTACCTTTTATCACTGGGAGGTCAAAGACGACGCCCACAGTGTTTGGTAACGCATGTGGGAGTAGAGACCACGCTCACAGTGTTTGGTAACGCTTGTGGGAGTAGAGACCACGCCCACAGTGTTTGGTAACGTCTAGGCAGCACAATGAACAACGAGTGTAGTGTTTATATAAATAAATACAAAAAATAGCTGGATTATAATTGAGGATTTATTGAAGCTCATCATAAATTTAAGAGTTAATTTATTATGTCGATAACAGCTTCAAGTGTCCATGACTGTGTGTGCCTTGTTGTGGGCTGCTGTATGTCGTGGCTTACTGTGGGGTGTTGTGGTGGTGGTGTGGTGATGGTGTAGTGAGAATATGGTGGTGGTATGGCTGTGGTAGTGGGCTGCTGAATGTCGTGGCTTATTGTGGGGTGTTGTGGTGGTGGTATGGCTGTGGTAGTGGGCTGCTGTATGTCGTGGCTTACTGTGGGGTGTGGTGGTGTGGTGATGGTGTAGTGGTGGTGTGGTGAGAGTATGGTGGTGGTATGGCTGTGGTAGTGGGCTGCTGTATGTCGTGGCTTACTGTGGGGTGTTGTGGTGGTGGTGTGGTGATGGTGTAGTGAGAGTATGGTGGTGGTATGGCTGTGGTAGTGGGCTGCTGTATGTCGTGGCTTACTGTGGGGTGTTGTGGTGGTGGTGTGGTGATGGTGTAGTGGTGGTGTGGTGAGAGTATGGTGGTGGTATGGCTGTGGTAGAATATGATAATGATACATAATGGTATTGGTGTAGTGGTGGTGGTAGCTAAGTGATGGTAGGGTGGTATTTACTGTAGGTGGTGGTAGTTGTGGTGGCAGTAGGAATAAAGTTGGTAGTGGTAGTTACACTAAGTGATGGGTGTGATTAAGAGGAAAATGGGAAAGAGGATGAAGAGGAGTGTGAGAGAGGAAGAAGAGAAAAAAGGAAAGAGAGAGAGAGAGAAAGAAAGAGTGAGCAGCCCTCAAGAAGCCACTGCTGAATTAATGAAGAAAGAAAATATTACTATACTGTAATTGGCACTGTTACCTGCGCTCCCGGTGGTCCAGTCAGTCTACCTTACTCTCATGTACCTGAGACCTGGGACCTGGAATCACGGGGAGGGGGTGTAAATCTTTTTTTCTTTCTCTCTACTCATCTCTCTGTCTGTCTGTCTGTCTGCCTGCCTGTCTGTCTGTCTGTCTGTTTCGGCTAAGGTGTGAGAAGTAAACCAGAGAGGCAGTGGAGGATGAGGAAGTAGACAGGGGGAGGGTAGTGGTGGAGGGTGGGGAGATAAGCAGTAAGTGGTGGTGGTGCAGCGGTAGTGGTGGCAATGGAAAGGTATTGGTAGGTGTATGGGTAATAATAGGGCGCAGGGTATTGGTAGTGGTGCAGATGTAGTGGTAAAGAGGTAGTGGTGCAGAATTAGTGGTGCAGAGGTAGTGGTGGCAATGGAAAGGTATTGGTAGGTGTATGGGTAATAATAGGGCGCAGGGTATTGGTAGTGGTGCAGGGGTAGTGGTAAAGAGGTAGTGGTGCAGAGGTAGTGGTGCAGAGGTAGTGGTGCAGAATTAGTGGTGCAGAGGTAGTGGCGGCAGTGGCAGGAATACATTACAAGACAGATACCCTACAATAAAGGTTGATCAGAGTGTTTACATTACCATACATAACAACCTGGGAGGAGGAAGCTGTCTGACCCACCCGGGGAGGTGGTCTCGTGATGTGGCAAGATGGGGTGGATGTGGGTGTGGCAATATGGGGTAGATGTGGGTGTAGTAAGATGAGATGGATGTGGCATGATGGGTTGGGTGTGGCAAGGTGGGATGGGTGTGGTAAGGTGGGATGGATGTGGGTGTTTTAAGATGGGATGGATGTGGCATGATGGGTTGGGTGTGGCAAGGTGGGATGGGCGTGGTAAGGTGGGATGGATGTGGGTGTTTTAAGATGGGATGGATGTTGTTGTGGTAAGGTGGGATGGATGTGGGTATGGCAAGATGGAATGGATGTGGGTGTGGCAAGATGGGATGGATGTGGTTGTGGCAATATGGGTTGAATTTCGGCATACATGTGAATGGAATAAGATGATGTGGATACGAATACACCAAATGTGGCTAATGATGATGTGGATATTTGCCCTTGAGAGGATGAAAGAATAGTAATAACGGTAGCTGATGAGAGCAAAGTGGCACGTGGATATTACAGCCACCGCCCACCACCGACTTATTCCGCCCACCGACTCCCTCTCTCTTTCACCCTCACAAGTGCAGCAGCCATGAGGGGAGGCAGAGGGAGGGGGTATCTCAATGGCGTGTATTGTTTTTGCTTAGTTTCATGACTGTGGTGGTGTTTGGTTGTGTAATGGTGGTTGGTGATGGTTGTTGGTGTTGGTTGGTGATGGTTGTCTAATAGATGAGTGGTGGTGATGGTTGTTGTTGGTTGTTGTGGTTGGTGATGGTTGTGTAATTGTTGGTGGTGATGGTAGTAGTAACAGAACCACTACTACTACTACTACCGTTCATAAGGTAACACGACTACTCACGTTGCATCTGTCACCTACCACCACCAACGATAACAAAAACACCAGCACCACCACTATCGACTACCTGCACCACCACTATCAACTACCTGCACCACCACCTTGTCAATTACCCCGTTGAAATATTGCCGTGTCTTGTGCCTCGATGACGCCCGGACAGGTTGGGAAGTGCAGTGTCCACATTCTCAAACCATCCTAAGTGAATATTTCCCCTTACCTGGACTTAATTAAACAACACACCTAGTAGTCACGGTCGAGTCATAGTGCAATTTCGGTGACATTTTTGCCATAGCTTTAATGAGTTAGTGGAGATTTTTTGTGTTTCAAGTTAGGAGGAGAAAAAGGGGTTGGAAGTTGACGTAAGAACATTTTGAGATTCCGACCCTAAGGTACTCCTGAATCGGGTTAGTCCGTCGGGCTCCATATGGCGGCCCAGCTGTTGTCTCCCAGGGCACGGAACCTCGAAGCTTCATACGTTCAGTCATTCCCCCGAACTTAAGATCTGAGAACGTGTTTGAATAACTTCGTGAAACATGAGGCTTTGAGAATGATCCTGAAATCACACACACACAAAAAATATAATTGTCGCAACTAAATGAGGTGTTTTACATAATTTTTAGTTATTTACATTTTTTTTACCATCGTTTCTATTCATTTACATTTTTACGGGTTTTTACAGTCTTGTTTGGTTATGTACAGTCTTTTACAATCTTGTTTAGTTACTTACCGACTTCTATAGTCATTTACAGTCCTATGGCTTTCACACACTGAGTTATTTACAGTTTCAAGTCATTTATAGTCTTGTTTACAGTTCACGGGGAAAATTTTCGTGTACGTCATTGAGAATTCCGGACATTGACTTAAAACCGGTGGTGGTGCCCTCCTCGCCGTGGTATAAATGATGGCTCTTTCTCTCCCGGGAGGCGGAGATAGGATCACTCTCTGGTCCCTGTTAGCAGGTGGGTAATTACTCCAGATTTATTGACGTTCAGATGGCAGAGAGGCGGCCTGATGAATAGGGAAAATAACCTTCATTTACAGCTTGCTACCCGGCATACATTTGCATGATGGTAGCATATGTAAATCTCTCTCTCTCTCTCTCTCTCTCTCTCTCTCTCTCTCTCTCTCTCTCTCTCTCTCTCAGAGTTCAAACACAAGTTGTGGTGTCTCTCTGTCTTACACACACACACACACACACACTCAATTCAATCACAGTTTGTGGTCGCTCTCTCTCTCTCTCAGGTCAGTCACAGGTTGTGGTCGAGACAGCCGCAGCGACGATGATGGTGAGTGACTTGACTTTCTTAGGTCATTAACCTATAGGTGTGTCAGGTGTGAGGGAGGGGTACACCTATGTATCTTTCAGGTGTGTGAGGAAGGGGTACACCTATGTATCTTTCAGGTGTGTGAGGGAGGGGTACACCTAATGTATCTTTCAGGTGTGTGAGGAAGGGGTACATCTATGTATCTTTCAGGTGTGTGAGGGAGGGGTTCACCTATGTATCTTTCAGGTGTGTTAAGGAGAGGTACACCTGTATCGTTCAGATGTGTGAGTGAGAGGAGGGAGAGGTACACCTACAATCCTACTTTAAGTATCTTTCAAGTGTGTGAGGGAGAGGCGCACACAAATGTATCTCTCAGATCAAGAACGAACATTTATGTATATAAGTAACGACATCATCTCAGGGCTATAAACATTATCACAGATATACCGACGTAACATCTCTCTCCCGATCCGTCCAGCTGGGAGGAGGAACAGGAACACCGCACCGTGTAATATATAACGAATAAAGTCTGTTTACGAACCTGCCACTGTGAAGGAGTTAGTTAAACGTCCCTGTGTGAGGAGAGAACCAACGAGGCGTTAGCTGGAGGAGGAACTTTGGCTCTTGAATATATACTGTACACGAAGGGGAGGCGAGGCAGGTAGTTGGTCGCTGTGTGAATATAGTGGGTCTAAACTGGTGTCTTAGACTGCCGACAGGAGTTTGGGCTGTGAATGTACACAAACGAAGGAGTTAGTTAACATTTGTATGAGGAGGAGGTACTAAACGACGCTCTAACTACCGTCGGGATCTTTTGGCTTTGAATGTATATACAGGAGACATGAGTTAGGTAACATCTTAATGAAGAGAAAGGAGCAAGAAGTCCATATACCACTGTAGGTAGTTTTAGCTGTGACTGCACGACGGACTTAAGTCATCCCCCTTATGGGAAGAGAGAGAGAGAGGAGAATACTGAAGCTGATGTCGGGTGTATGTTTATTGTTGTGTTTGTACACGAGGATATATACGGATTAATGGAGGTGTGATAGTGGGTGACGAGACTGTATGTAAGGTGCTGCCTGGCTATTGGAACACCTCAGTAATGTTGAATAGGGTTGGGTCCTAAATGCAGGTGAGGTGGTGCTGCTGGGGTGGGAGGTGTTGATGGGTCTCAGGATTCTTGTCTGGGACGTCCCGCTCCCTCAGGAAATCCAAGGTCCAGAGCGCCACTGCAGGTAGATAAGAGGACGAACGTTAGTCTGGAGTAGTTTCCATAAACGCGTCAGATAGTGGTGGAGGAGAACGCCAGGCACTGGTGATTACTCGTGCCGGCGTTGTGCATATTATACGGACCAAACAAACGTTGATGAATATTGGCGGATGTTTTTATCAAGGACAGTACTTAATTACACGTAAGTTTGAGATACATACGAGGTATTCACTCAAACATCATTATACGTGTCACATCCGCACTGATTAAGCCACACGGGGAGAGGTGGAAGGTGTAACACAGGTGATGCAGGACACAGGTACACTTGTCCATAAGATAAACGAGTAAGGAATAAGAGTGGGATAGTCACCTTGAGGAACCTTGCCAAGAGGGGAGGGGAGGTGTACGTGTGTTTCGTGGGGCGGGGCCAAGAAGAGGAGGTGTGTGGGGAGGGGAGGAGGGCGGCGACGAGACAGTCAAGGAAGCCAGGTATCTACCACTCATCATCCCAGGTGAGAACTTTATAGCGGGAGTGTTGCTTATCGCCTCACCTGAGTGTTGATAATGAGGCTGAACGGGGCGACCTCAGGCGTTATCCCACCCCTCCCCTCCCTCCTCATCCCACCTCTCCCCCCCCCCACCCACTCCTGCACTCGCTTCCCTCACCCTATCTCTCCTCCCCACTTCACCTCTCCATCTCTCATCCTACCTCTATCCTCCCCACTCCACCCTTTCTCATACCTCTCCCCTCCCCACCTCTCTCCTCCCCACTCCACCTCTCTCCACCCCACTCCACCTCTCTCCTCCCCACTCTACCTCTCCCATCCCCACTCTACCTCTCTCATCCGCACTCTACCTCTCCCTTCCCCACTCTACCCCCCTATTCCCCACTCTACCACCCTATTCCCCACTCTACCCCTCCCTTCCGTAACCTTACCTCTCTCCTCCCCATCTACTCCTCCCCTCTCCCACAAACCCCACCCATCCACCTCCTCCCCACCTCATTCGGGCCGCCTCACGCTGGTAAAGGACTGGTTTGTGTGTGTGTGTCTGGTATAGCAGAATGTAGTAGTTTATACCTGTCCATGGCCAGCGTTAATAGCAGGAGCGACAGGGGCAGGAAAAGCAGTAGCACTAAGAATACCACCACAACTAGCAGGAGGACCAGACTGAGCCCACCTGCTGCTGAAGGTGTGTGCTTCACTCCCGCTGTAGTTCTTGTATCAGCCGAGGACGACCGTCGCCGCTTTGATTTAATAACCAGCACACCGCCGATGCTTTACGACTGACTCCTGACATTTTATTGGTTTTAATTCTGAATAAGAGATCTAGTCGTAAATTTAGAGGCTGGCCGCCGTGATGACGTTAAGTGCTTGTGTGTTGTGAGGGGTGCTCGCTGCTAGGTGAGAGCCGAGGGGCGCCCCGCTGCTAGGTGAGAGCCGAGGGATGCCCCTCTGCCAGGTGAGGGTGTGTGAGGGACACCCTGCTGCTAGGTGAGGGCTGAGGGGCGCCCCGCTGCAGGTGACGGGCGTCCCGTTACCTGGTCAGGATGGGCGAGGGGCGCCCCGTTATCAGGTGAGGGGCACCCCTTTAACAGGTGAGGGACGCCCCGCTGTCAGGTGAGGGGCGCCCCGCTGACAGATGAGGGTGCCGTCGATGGTAATTAAGCAGTAAGCACCGGTAATGAGATGGAGCCCCCTGGCCCCTCCCAGCCTCTACCAGTGTCTCTGTTGTCTCCGTCATTATTGTCGTTATCGGTGTTATCATCATCATTATTATCATCATTATTATCATTATTGTCCGACATTGAGATTGTATACTGCTATACTTAATGATAATGACGATGATGATAATACCATTAATAATAATGATAATAATACCGGTAATAACAATACGTGTTCCTCATTGTTTATATGTGGGTCAATGTTAATTCAGAATGACTCGTGATACCAATGAGTAATGTGAGTAATAATGAGTAATGAACCATGACGATCAATGACTAATGACCCGTGACAATTAATGAGTAATGATCTGTGACAACGAATGAGTAATAATGAGTAATGACCCTTGACAACTAATGAGTAATGACACGTGGGAGTGAGTAAGACAATAATGAAGTAAGAGTTAATGACAAATTATGAATTACCTGTACAGTGTGGAGTAATGAACCAGGAGTGATTGTGAGTTAGAACCGGTAATGAGGGTAATTACTCACGTGGAACCTGCAGGACGCCGCCTATATAGGTAACACCATGGCACGGGCTGTAAGTGCCGGCTGTAGCAGATGTGTAGCGACCGTAATGTAGGATTGTGTGTATACAGTGGACATTTCCCGTTACATAAGATACGAAAAACAAAAACTTTTAAGAGACTCCCTTCAGCATCGACGGGTATGTGATGACTACAATGGAGTTGAAATTGTACCGAGACTCTTTCCCTTAAGTAAGATGTCTCTTAATTGTCTCTGTACGCGGATTCATAAACATAACCCACGAGTCTTTCAGAATAATGCCTCTAGTGACTGTGTGTGTGTGTGTGTGTTGCTGGGGGTGGTGAGGGTGATGATGGGGGTGTGGTGGAAGGTGAGGATAGTGGTGAAGGAGGAGGTGAAGGTTGTGACGATGGTGGTGAAGGTGGTAATTGTAGTGCCTAGTGGTAGTAGTTATGTTTTTGACTTGAGGGTTTGTAACAATGCTATTATGTGTTGTTGGTGATTAAGTGGTACAGTATATTATTACTCTCACCGCCGCCACTTGATCTACCTCTGGTGTTGATGAAGGTGGTGGTTGTTGTCTGTGGTGGTGGCGATACACCTACTATTCTGTATCTCTTGATGAAGGCAAGTTACACAAATTCTTACGTGTCACAGATCTTCCTCTTCGTCATAGTTTAATCAAGAGTATCGTCTGTGTTGCGACGCCCGGGGAATCTTAACCTACGGACACAAGAACTGTATCGCCGGACTCAAAAGTGATGTGGTCGTTTACCCCGGCGCTGGCGAAGGAAGAAAAACAGCAAGGACCGTAATTTACCCTGTGGAACTCCGGCGGGCGGCATCGAGGCCTTTAATTGAGTGATGGGGAGGAGCTTTCCACGATGTGTCACCTCAACTACCCCGAGCATCTTAAGAGTCGTCCAGGGGAATTGTATCTCACGCAAAGGTCTTTAATACAGCATTGGGCAGGAGCTTGTCTTGGGTACGTGACCTTGAGGAGCCGAGGATCGAATGACGCCAAGGGGAAGCTTGTGTCATGCAAGAGTTCACATCAGCAGGAACCGGTTTGGGGGATGTGTGTGTCTGTGTGTCTGTGCCTGTGTGTGTGTCTGTGTGTCTGTGCCTGTGTGTGTGTGTCTGTGTGTGTCTGTCTTTACGCTATGTTTTATCTACATTCCACCAGTTCGGGACGCTCGCTACAGTTTTTGATCCACCGCTGAGACTATGGAAGACCAGTTACCAGGCTGCGCCACCCACGTAGGTACAACGGTGTGAGTAAAGTTTGCAAGAGGCCCTAGAGAATAATCGGTACTCGTATCAACATAATTATGCTCTCTCCAAACACAGCATCGTTGACTATACATCCATCACAAGGTTGCTTCCCACTTCACACTCGCTGAATACACACACACACACACACACACACGCGTGATCTGAATAATGCAGTTAATAAGGAGTAATGACCGAATATGGATGCCAGTGACGGGTGTTCCGAGGGGCTTCTTCAAAAGTGTTGTATTGAGGTGAGTTAAGTGTTGCAGGGGCGTCTGGCGGTCACCTTCCCGTCAGGCTCATATGTTATCTTATTGTCCTGCCTCATTGTCTTGTCCTCGCGATTTGCATATAAACACTGTGCGTTTAGTAGGAATTGTTTATAATGGAGCTGCGTTTAGTTGGGTTTATTTAGTGTGAATGTTTTAAGTTGTGTATAGTTGTGACTCTTAAAACAGTCTAGTACGGACTTGCTCGAGGTCCCTTCTCTAAGTACGAAGACACTTGAGTAGCCGGGGACTTGTAAGGACCACCGTCGGACTCGCTACAGGATCTCTGAGGTATCCAGGGACCACCACCGTAGGGCTCGCTAAAGGTCTCTCCTCCCATAAAAACATATCGTCGAGTCCAGTGAGACAAATTCGCGTCTCCCGGCGGGCGTGGCGGGCCGCTGCCTCCTGCCGAGCTCATAACTCAGGCCAGCAGGTTACCTGGCTCCCGGCGACACCCCCTCCCCCACCATCCAACCCACACCTGCCTCCTCTACTCTGTACCTAGCTATCCCTTCCTCTCAATTCCCTCCAGTACTTCTATCAGTTTATTTCTTTTTCCCTTCCTCTAACTTTACTCCTTCCCCTTTCCCTCCCATCCCCTCCTTGCCTCCTCCCCTCCCTTCCCCTCCCCTCCCACTACCCTCTCTCCTCCTTACCCAGCGTCCTCGCACTTCCTGTCAGCAGTACCTCCTCCTTCACCTTCTCAGTACAACCTCACTCTCTGTTTTCTCTCCCTCTTCCACTTCCTTCATCCAGTACTTCTGTCCTTCCCTCCTTCACCTCCTTCGTCAGTACTCCCGCCCTCCCGACCTCCCTCGCTTCCTTCATCCAGTACTCCTGCCTATCTTCCTTGAGGGGGGTTGAGAGGGGAGGAAGAAGTTGGGGACAGACATTGAAGGAAGAGATAGACATATTAGTGATTTCTTGGATATGTCTTTGTGGGTCGTTCTATCCTCCTCCACCTCTCACTCCTCTACCCCCGATCTCTGTAATATCCTCACCAAGCCCCTTCACCTCCCGTCATTGTCCCCATCTCCCCCACCAACCCAATCCCCTGTATTATCCCCCATCTTTCTCAACCTCGTGCCCCTTCATGCATTGTCCCCCACTTCCCCACCAACCCGCCTGCCCTCCCACCACTGCATGGCTATTGGGTATCGTTGACGCAGTATGTGATAGGACAGTGTCATGAGGGGTGAACAGAATGCATCACGCAGGTCATGGGAGGTCAGTGTGTGGCGTCGTGAAATATTTGTCGCTCAGGAAGGCCAGTGAAGCATTAAGTCTTTTTTTTTTTTTTTAAACAAAATGCCAGCACAAGCGGTTATCATCGCCTGGCTTTCCCATCTATCCTGTAGAGAAACGACATGCTTAGAGTTATGCTATACGAGTCGTGCCCACAGTGGCGTTGTCTTGTGGTAGGAACAGTTGCTGCGGGCCCTGGGGGTACAATTCACTACTTTGTTTATGAGCTCCCGGGAGTAACCTCTATTGAATATGTGTTGTCAAGTTCCATATATTGTTACGGCATTGATTGTAATTCTAGTGATTGTGCTGGAGTGTACACCATGCCTAGAGACTCCGATAAAGTCTCTAGTATTAATAATGACCGCTGATGATGAGGTTCACCCAATTATTTGGTGGGTTTTCTTATCATCATGTCGGAGTTATGATAGTGGTGGTAATCCTCTCAGCCCCGATTAAATGAATTTCTGATGTGCACACAGTTCAGTGTGTGTGTACACTCACCCGGCGAGTTAACTGTTAGTGATAAGAAGAAGCACTCACCAGGGTGTACTTACCGATTGACTTTGTATTACGGCGATAGTAAACAAACTCACTACGCCTAACTTAGGAACTAGTTGCTTGTAATAAGTATAGGCAGACTCCCCAGGGTGTGTGTAAGAGTTAATGATAAACAAACTCCCAGGATTTACTTAAAGGATTAGCTGTATTGCTCTGTTGTTCACGGTGATATTAAACAGCAGCGGTGCCAGCATCCCGCCTGAGGGAAAGCGAGATGTAACGGTGTTGAGTATCACATCATGTGCTTTTTACGTCCCCGCCCCGCCCCAGGTGTGTAGTTTCAGGTTGTGTGTGCATGCTTGTATGCGAGTGCCCACGTGCGTGCGTACATTTTCTCGTCTATGTGCAATATGTACAATCATCTCATGCACTTTAATCTCCGTTTCGCTCCTGTTAAATGTCTGTTTGTCCGCCTTATCGTAGTGTTTCAGAGGGGCGGCCCAGGAAGGTACTTGGCGGGAGTATATAGTGGCGAGGGTGATAAGTGTGAAGCCAGGTGGGCGAGGGACGGGCTGAAACACCACCTGGTCTCCTGGTGCTATAGGTTGCCCGCCCCCGCACCACCTGGCACCACACTATCGCCATCTGCGTTCTAGGGGTGAGGGGAGGCAGTGTAAGAGGGAGGGGGAGGTAAGAAGGGAGAGGAGGGAGGGAAGGGGGGTGGGGGGTGTCCGCTATCTGGAGGGGAATTTATGTGGTGGGGGTGATTACTACCCGCGTAGGAGAGGGGGTGGTGCTTGCTGGAGGAAGAGTGGTAGTTTGTGGAGACGGGTTGTGGTGGGTGAGGGAGAGAGGGAGGTAATGGTGGCTTGGTGTGGAGGAAGAGAGGGAGATAATGGTGGCTTGGTGGGTGTGTGGGAGATAATGGTGGCTTGGTGTGGGGGGAAGTGAGGGAGATAATGGTGGCTTGGTGTGGGGGAAGTGAGGGAGATAATGGTGGCTTGGTGTGGGGGAAGTGAGGGAGATAATGGTGGCTTGGTGTGGAGGAAGAGAGGGAGATAATGGTGGCTTGGTGTAGAGGAAGAGAGGGAGATAATGGTGGCTTGGTGGGTGTGTGGGAGATAATGGTGGCTTGGTGTGGAGGAAGTAAGGTAAATATGGTGGCTTGGTGTTAGTGAGGACACAGTAATGCATTATAGAATCAATAAGGTATAACATAAGAACATCAATATGAACCAATTATCCTAAGTATAGGGGATAGAATACCATCTATCCTAGCAGTACCTATGTCTGGGATAGTAAGAAGAGTCAACACTAGCCACACAGACATGGCTCGGGGGTAGTCAGCACCTAACCAGAATTTACAAGTATACTGTATTAGTAAGTGGCTTTATCCACGTAATAACAGGAACATTAAAGCGTATGTACCTGACTTGTGGAGTGTCTGTCTGTCTGTCTGTCTCTGTCTCGTGTGTCCATAATATAACTCGGGAACGGGTTTGTAGATTTGCACTAAACTTCGTAATTTTTGATCGATACAAGATAAGGTCCACCTGATACTTGTGATGCATATTGCCCCAGAATTTATCAAGTGTTAACATGGTAACTGTTTGAGCAATGTTAACAGCGTCAACCAGTTCGAGTTTTATCCTGCCATGGTACCGGTTCGTGGGCATGGTTTGTTTCTGCTCGGTTGATGTTTATTTTAGTTATGCAATTTAATTTTTTTTTTAGTTTTGTTATAATTCTTATTTGTATATTTACGTTATGGATAGTTGTATTATTATTATTATTATTATTATTATTATTATTATTATTATTCATTGTTATTATTATTATTATTCATTGATATTGTTGTTGTTATTCGTTATTATTATTATTATTATTATTGTTATTGTTATTATTACTCGGTGTATCTTTAGCTATAAGTGAAAACAAATTATTTGGTAACTGTAGATACAAAAAAAAAGTTTGAGTGTATATAGACGTGAGGTATTTTTGTCTTGTTTATTGAGCAAACATTGTCCATTATTAACACAGGGGAGGGAGGTGAGTGAGAGGGAGAGAGGGAGGTGAGTGAGAGGGAGAGAGAGGGGTGAGTGAGAGGGAGAGAGAGTGGAGAGGGGGAGGGTGGGTGGGAGATGAGTGAGAGAAGGAGGGAGAGCAGAGAGGAGGAGGGAGTAATGGAGAGCAGAGAAAAGGAGGGAGAGCAGAGAGGAGAAGGAGGGATTTGGGGAGAAGGAGAGGAAAGGAGATGAGGGGGAGGGTGGAAAGAAGTGAGAGGAAGGGAAGAAAGAAGAGGGAGGGATGAGGAAAGGACAGAGGAGGAAAACAGGAGGCTGAGGGGAAAGGAAGGAGATAGGAAGACAGACGAGTGAATGGAGTAAGGAGAGAGAGACGGAGATGAGTGAGAGGAGGAAAGTAGAGGGAGAGAAGATGGAGGGAAAGAGAGAAAAAGGGAAAGGACGTAGAGAAGAGAATAGGGATGGAGAGAAGAAAGAATAGACAGAGAAAGGGTGAGAGGAGAAATAACAGAGAGAGAGAGAGATAGCTGGAGGGGAGGGGAGGGCGTAATATAATAACATTCATCACCGCACCTTGTAATTACAGTTATTAATAGTGACCACCATCAAGCCATAACACACCTAATAACAATGTGTTTAATTTTTGACATAACTACTCCGTCATTATCTCCGTGTTATATAGCCGTGTTGTGTTCTGATGGCTAGATACGGCTCATATAACCTTTGTGATGATGATGATGAATTGGACCCGTGTTTAGTGTGTGTGTATTAAATGAACACTGCATATTTTTTTTTATTTAGTCATTGTGTTTTTGATTTTGTTGTTCTCTTGTCTGGTCTTAGCAGATAATGTGGTTAGGTTAGGTTAGATTCGAATAGGTTAGGGTGTGTTAGGATAGGTTAAGTTAGGTTTGAGTGGGTTAGGGTAGGTTAAGTTAGGGTATAGATTAAGTTTGGGTCTGTTTTGGTTAAGTTTGGGTAGTTAAGGTTAGGGTATGTTTGGTTTGGGTAGGTTAATTAGGTTAGGTTAGGTTAGGTTTAGGTCGGGTCGGTAATTTAAATTAGGTTAGAGTAGATTAGGTTTATGAAAGAAAAAATAGTGTTCAAATCGTTCACTTTTAATCGACTCAACAGGGAAACTACAGTACGAACACGGACGCCACAAATACGAACACAGTCATGGCAAACACGAATACCACGAGCACGTACACCATTACACGAACACAACGGAGCACGATTCCATACTACTCTAGGAATTTCGTTAGGGTGATGCAATTATAGTGGAAAACCATGATGTGTGATGAAAATGGTATCAATATTTATTTCTACTCCAGAAATTCAGATTTAACTCGCAAGAAATTCAGATTTAACTCCAGAAATTCAGATTTAACTAAAAAAAAATTAGACATTTCTCCTAATAGTCAGAATTATATAATATCTCTCCTTCACTTTCCTCGACTGTAAAACGAGGAACCCATTCATAGGTATCCCGGGGACGAACCAGCGACTTTTAGGGCGGTAGATGAGTGCTGTTTCCACTCAGCCACCGCCGCACGACCTTGGGTGATTAAGGAGTAATATAAATCTGTTTACATATTAACAACTCTGGTAGATAATTGTTTTCTTTAATAAGTAAATGGAGTTGTTTGTTCTTGTGTGTGGATATTTTATTGATGCTTTTTATTGTTTTTATTTTTGTTATTTTTGTTTTTGTCAGAAAGAAAAGAAAAAGAATGAATAAGGAAAAATATCAATTTGGAGAGAGAGAGAGAGAGAGAGAGAGAGAGAGAGAGAGAGAGAGAGAGAGAGAGAGAGAGAGAGTAACCACTTTAGTCACTATTGTAATAAATCGCTATAAAGGTTTTACGAGTTATTGATAATTGGTCTGAACTTTAATAAATTGGTTAGGTTCGGATAGGTTAGTCGGGCTGCCTCAATGACGATGAATAAACCCGCAGGATATTCTTTAAGACAATAATTTTCATTCGTATTTGTTGTGTTAATTAAAAGGTAAACACATTACAGGTACAGGCTTTCATTAAGTAATTTCTCTCGTGGTTATTATATTCAAAAAGCAAAGTTAATTTTTTTAATATATTTTTTTCTTATTGTTAATATTTAGTTAAAGATAAAATTAAAGCAGCCATTTTATGTATAATTTTATCATATATGTGAAAAGTTACTTGGGTTCCATAGGGCTGACTACATATTGGGAACAAGTGTGGATACAGTATTAGTTGGCACAGTATAGGCTACTCTACCACCTCTCACTACTGTAAGCCTGGGTGTCCATTCTGTTGCTGGGGCTACTAAACGGTGCCTTCCCCACATGGTGTATTAAGCAACGGGACTCGAACTGGCACACGGTTGGTAGGTCAGGAGGTGATTGCTGCATCCATTTAGCCGCGGCACCTTTGTATTTAATTAAAGAAAAGTATTGACGTTAACATAACCGTTTCTTTTATTAATTTTTCCATATTAGTTGTAGTTAATTTACGACAATAAAGGTATAACAATCACTTATAATTTATCTTGTGATTTATGCATTCAATTAAAACCAGAAAGGAATTATTATGTTTATTCAAGCGACTTAATTCTTTATTATAAATCACAACAAAAACATGGAATAGGGCCGAGTGTGTAGTGTCAGGGCGGCCAGTGTGGGCAGCCAGCCAGATATAAACTATCTTATAAAATCTGGCCAAAGTATACATTCACCCGGACCATCAGCTTAACTCGCGGGTAAGAAGGTGGTCAGCTACAGCCTCTCTCTCTATATCTTCACCTTCTGGCCTATCATATATCCTTCTTCACCACTGAGCGTCTTCCACCCCCTCCTGTCCCTATGAAGTGGGTAGGGTGGTGAGGGAGAAGGGAACATGATGGTGAGGGAGAAGGGGACATGATGGTGAGAGAGGGAGATATAATGGTAAGGGAGAAGAGGGCATGGTGGTGAGGGTGGGGGACATGATGGTGAGAAAGGGAGATATAATGGTGAGGGAGAAGAGGGCATGGTGGTGAGGGTGGGGGGACATGGTAGTGAGGGAGAGGGGGTATGGTGGTGAGGGAGAAGTGGGTAGGGTGGTGAGGGAGAAGGGAACATGATGGTGAGGGAGAAGGGGACATGATGGTGAGGGAGAAGGGGGCATGGTGGTGAGGGAGAAGGGGGCATGGTGGTGAGGGTGGGGGGACATGTTAGTGAGGGAGAGGGGGTATGGTGGTGAGGGTGGGGGGACATGTTAGTGAGGGAGAGGGGGTATGGTGGTGAGGGTGGGGGGACATGGTAGTGAGGGAGAGGGGGTATGGTGGTGAGGGAGAAGGGGGCATGGTGGTGAGGGAGAAGGGGGCATGGTGGTGAGGGAGAAGGGGGCATGGTGGTGAGGGTGGGAGACATGGTAGTGAGGGAGAAGGGGGCAGGGTGGTGAGGGAGAAGAGGGCATGATGGTGAGGGAGAAGAGGGCATGATGATGAGGGAGAAGGGGCGCATGATGGTGAGGGTGGGGGGCATGGTGGTTAGGGAGAAGGGGGCATGGTGGTTAGGGAGAAGGGGGCATGGTGGTGAGGGAGAAGGGGGCACTGTGGTGAGGGTGGGGGACATGGTAGTGAGGGAGAAGGGGGCATGATGGTGAGGGTGGGGGACATGGTAGTGAGGGAGAAGGGGGCATGGTGGTGAGGGAGAAGGGGGCATGGTGGTGAGGGAGAAGGGGCAATGTGGTGAGGGAGAAGGGGGCATTATGGTGAGGGTGGGGGACATGGTAGTGAGGGAGAAGGGGGCATGATGGTGAGGGTGGGGGACATGGTAGTGAGGGAGAAGGGGGCATGGTGGTGAGGGAGAGGGGGATAGTGGTGAGGGAGAAGGGGATAGTGGTGAGGGAGAAGGGGGTATGGTGGTGAGGGAGAAGGGGGCACGGTGATGAGGGAGAGGGTGTATGGTGGTGAGGGAGAAGGGGTATGGTGGTGAGAGAAAAGGGGGCATGGTGGTGAGGAAGAAGGGGGCATGGTGGTGAGGAAGAAGGGGGCATGGTGGTGAGGAAGAAGGGGGCATGGTGGTGAGGAAGAAGGGAGTATGGTGGTGAGGGAGAAGGGGTATGGTGGTGAGAGAAAAGGGGGCATGGTGGTGAGGGAGAAGGGGGCATGGTGATGAGGGAGGCAGTAGCCCAACACGGAGGCCTCACAGCTCATCACCTGAGAGGGTCACATCACCAGGAATGTCGAAAGAAAAAAGAAAAAGGAACTGGTTTGGTGGGTGGCGTCCTTATGTGCGTCTGTGTGTATTTATGACAAACATCATAAACTTATACCTCGCTGGGTGGGTGAGGGAGGGAGTTGGTGGGGGGTGAGGGAGAGAGTTGGTGGGGGGTGAGGGAGAGAGAGACAGTGGGTGGGAGCGGGTAGGTGGGTGGGTGAGGGAGGGAGTTGGTGGGGGGTGAGGGAGAGAGAGACAGTGGGTGGGAGCGGGTAGGTGGGTGGGTGAGGGAGGGAGTTGGTGGGGGGTGAGGGAGAGAGAGACTGGGTGGGAGCGGGTAGGTGGGTGGGTGAGGGAGGGAGTTGGTGGGGGTGAGGGAGAGACAGTGGGTGGGTGGGTGAGGGAGGGATTGCTTTAATGAAATGCAAGACGTGGATAAATGGGGGGAGAAGAGAGAGGAAGTAGAAGGAAGAAAGAGATGGACAGGAGGATAAAGATAGATAATGGTGGAGGAAAATAAAATAGTGAGAGAGAGAGAGAGAGAGAGAGAGAGAGAGAGAGAGAGAGAGAGACCTTCTACACTAACACATTGATGGTGTTTAAGTGTAGCAGTTACGGTATTGATGACGTTAACAGCCCATGGGAGTCACCCGGGACTGTGATTGGTAGGGAGACTATTGTGTGTGTGTGTGTTTGACCTTGTTTAACCCCTGTAGCTGTGACCTTACCAGGGTTAAATCGCCGGGGCCATATCTGACCCCATGTGACTCACCTGATCGTTCTACACACACACACACACACACACACGCACACAAATTCTCTCTCCTGCCTCAATCTTCTTGTTAAATCGCCGAGCATCTTAATAATTAAAAGATAATAGCTACACCCTCTCCCTCGCCCCTCCCCACTACCCATCACCCCCTCCCTCGCCCCTCCCCACTACCCATCACCCCCTCCCTCATGCTTCACCGCTCACTAGCCAGCCTTAATTGCTCCCCCCCCCCTCTTCCTTCTCTCTTCCTTCCCTTCTCCTCTCTCCCCTCCTCTCTCCCTCTTCTCTTCCACTTCTTGTTAACCCGCTTCCTCCTTTTTCCCATTTCGATCCGTTTCTCTCTTTGTTTCTCTCCTTTCCCTTTACTCGTCTTTACTGCATATCTCCCCTTCCTTAACCTCTCTCTCTCTCTCTCCGGCGACCCTTCCTCTTCTCTTCCCTTCTCCCCTATCTCCGTCCCCTCCTTTCTTCCCCTTTCTTCCCTTTTCCTCGTCCTCACTAACTTTTTCTTCTATCCTTCCACTTTCTTCTCCCTTCCTCCCATCTCCCCCTTCTTCCTGCGCCCCTTCTTCTTCTTCCTGCGCCTTCTTCCTCCTGCCCCTCATTCCTTCTCCTCTTCCCTCGCCAGTTGGTCCTCCGCTCATAGCTGGTGGTGGCGACAGTTAAGTGAGTTTAAGGGTGTTACTTGCTGCTCCACCTGCCACTACCACACCTACTCCACCCGCCACTACCACACCTACTCCACCCCGATACTTCTGCTTGAACCTAACCTACCCCTTGCTAACCCCCTACTGCTTGTATCTAACCCTATCTACTCTCTACTACCCCCTACTGTCTGTACCTAACCTTCCTCTGCTACACCACTACTGCTTGTGCTTAACCCAACCTACCCCCTATTGGTTGTTACATAACCTAACCTAACTAAATTAACCGAACGTAACTTGACCTCAACCTTCAGGTGTGACGTTAACCTTTGACACAGCGTAGATCATGGTCACTTGGTTTGGTCAATGATAATAGTTCGTGCTACGTGGTAACAATATGTCTGTTTCCGATGAGGACACACAGACATACCGAGACAGATACCGACAGACACAGATACCGACAGACACAGATATATACCGAGACAGACACACCAAAATTGACATACCAAGACAGGCACACACACAAAAAATACCAAGACAGACACAGACGAGAACAGACAGATAACAAGACAAGACAACGGCTATCATACTACATCCAGAAGAGCCATGGTCTCATTACAAACAACACACACACACGCGCGCACAAATAATGGTTGCCCTTCGTGTAACAAGGATGGCCGGCCCAAGGACCACTTAGGCGTGAACTTGTTTAAGGTGCAGAAGCTGTCGCCAACACAACAACCACACCCTGAGTTAACGAGTTGCATGACCCAGTGTCAAGGAATAGTCCGAGAAGACCGGACAACTCGTAAATTGCACTGGCTAACCATTACCCCGGAATACGATCCACAAATCGATTAACATCCAGGTTCCCAATTACTGCTGGGTAGACAGAGGCAAATGGCGTAAGGAAACTTGCCCATAATTTCACCCTGCTCGGGGATCGAACCAGGGTTCACTCGCTGGCGAGGCGAGCATGCTGACCATTACACCACAGGTAGCCACAAATACACACATACACAGACACAAGTACACACACACACACACACACACACAAAAACACACACACGCACACACACACACACGCACACACACACACACACACACACACACACACACACACACACACACACTAAATTAACAGTACAAAATATGGCAGATAGAAGGCACTTCACGTATCTCAGCCCCAGGCAGCTCTCTGAAGGCTCGCTTCTTGCCACCCATTATCTGCCTCTTATATTGTAAACTCTGTGGTGGTGACGGTGGTGTGGTGGTGGGTTTGCAAATGGAGGTGTGGTAAGTGGTGGACGTCGTAGTGGGGGTGTTGGTAGTGCTGGGGTTGGTGATGATGGTAGTAGTGCTGGCAGTGGGGTGGTAGGTAGCAGCAGCATCGCAGAACAACCATATGGACGACGATACTTGTACTGGCCAGAACCAGCCTGGGTGGCCGCCACTACCACCACCCACGGACAGGATGCTGCCAATGGTGGCGTGGAGTGTGGCAGGGAGCTGGAGGTGGCGGGGAGTGGCACTCATACACGCATATGACTGATGAATGCACTGGAGTGTGGGTGGCGACTTCCAGGTGGTGACGTGAGCCAGGTGAAGGTGACCAGCGACCATTAACAGTTGAAGTTGGTGGGCAGTGATCACCTACAATTACAATGGGTGTAGGTGGCAGGATGAGTGTGCAGCCGCCCACGGGTGACAGCGCCTTTTCTTCAGCACTCGACCACCCCTTCTCCTCTCCTTGTACGGGGACCAGAAATATTGGTAGATGGATACACGAGGGTTTGTATGCCCAGCCTCTCTCTCTCTCTCTCTCTCTCTCTCTCTCTCAGAACAAGAGAGTGCCCACGTTGTCAGCAACTGGTGACAGCCGTGGGTACGTTACCTGTGTTAGCCTCTGCCTGACCTGCACTTCATGTATCACTAGTACCATCATTACCACCAGCGATACTCACCACAACTACCACTAACAGAGGCAGGTTCCCCACTACAACAGACCACCAGTATATGAGGAGGGTCTTAACACAGGCAACACCACTCACTCGTCCCTCTTAATGACACCAATCTGTGCACCGTCTCAGCAGTTAGAGCTTATCACTAAAGCCAGTTTTTGTCGCGGTCTGTCTCGCGCCGCCCCCACACTACGTACTGTTCGGGCTGTGTCTTATGTTTCGTATTTGTTGTGTGACCTGAAGGATGCTGGCTGTAGGTTTTGTGTCGTGGGCTGAAGAGTAACATAAAAGGACAGCGAGAGAGAGAGAGAGAGAGAGAGAGAGAGAGAGAGCACCATTCACCTACACCCTCTCTTTACAAGTGTTAATTCATTACCTTGACACACTCTCTCTCTCTCTCTCTCTCTCTCTCTCTCTCTCTCTCTCTCTCTCTCTCTCTCTCTCTCTCAGGGACACAAACAAGGACACACACGTGGTCTTCGCCTCGCCGACACCAACATCAGTTTGTGTCATGTGAGGGATTCTGGCCCACCTGTACAGTACAATGGATTTTTTCTCTGTTTGTGTGTCTTTTTTCCTGTTTCCTGCTTTTCATACCTATATCTTACCTTACTTATTCTTATCACTGTTCCTTACTTCTTCTTTTAATTATCTCCATTTTTTTTATTCTTCTCTTCTGCCTTTACTCGTCTTTCCTTCCTCTAACTTTTCAATGTTTTTTTATGAATGATATTATTATTATTTTTGCTATTTCCTCCTACTCTGTGTGTTAATCCTCTTGCCTCTTCCTCCTTTTCCTCCTCGTTTTTCCCTTCTCCACCCTTCTCCTCCTCTTACCTGCTCCTCCTCCTCTTCTCCTCCCACTTCTCCCCTCCTTCCCCCCACCTCCTCTTCCCCCTCCACCACCTACACCACCACCCCCACCTCCTCCCCCCCCCTCCTCGCTCACACCCCACCCCAACACATCTCGCATCACAGTTGTCATATTACAACATTTTGACAACAAACATAAACCGTAATTAGTGTTTTAAGGAGTACAAGAATCCTTCCCTAAACACCGATGACTCCCAATTGTAAGATGGTCGTACCTGTGTTGGTCTTAAGACTCACCTGTTGCTATATAAGGTTCAGTTTGCCCGTCACGTAATGCAAATAGCTGTCTCCAATGTGTACCTGTGGGCTGTGGTCCTTGTATGGGATAACTTGGTGCAGTCACATTCACCCATCAGTTATCCGGACTCCGGTTTTATATATTTATTGTTTATCCGGAATCCATTATATTTGTATGTAGTTATTAGTTATCCGGAAGCCGATGTAGCAGTCGGTTATCAGGAAATTTACTGTGTGGGTGTATAATTCTCAGCCATCGGTTACCTCTACTGCATTAACAAGCTCAATTGTCTTAACCATTTCTCATCGTAATTTTAAGAAACAAAACAAAGATGGCGGCCAAGATGACATTGAAACCTCACCCAATAACTGAGTCTTCCTTAACGAGATGTGTTCTGTCATCCTCAGGTAAAACAAAAAATATTAATATCCCATTTTTTTTTTCGAGAATCCGGACACAGACCAGAAATTCGGTGCCTTATTAACCAGCTGTCAAAAGTGTGTGTCAGATTGTGTCGTTATCTCGGTCACCCTCACCGCCTCAGCCAGCCATCCAGACACAGGTATCTCACGCGAGGCATACGTCTCTCACGCTAGCTAGACGTGTGTGTGTGTGTGTGTGTGTGTGTGTGTGTGTGTCCTGTCCCTGTCTACCTCTCCCGTGTTCACCTGACCCCGTGACACTTATGCCGGATCCGCCACCAATACCCACCTCTATCCCCCTCTCTCTTCCCCCTTCCCCTCTCCTCCCTCCTTTCCCCCTCCCCCCTCCTTTCCCCCTCCCCCGCCCGCCTTCCCCCCTCCCCCGCCCGCCTTCCTTCCCCCCCACCTGTCTGGAGCAAGAATGCAGCTCACTACAGCTTCATTAACCTGGTGCCTTCAAGGTCATGCAGGTGTGACTATTGCCTCTAGACCCTCCCTCCTGTCCCTCCCATTCCGTCCCCCTCCCTCCCTCCCTCCCTCCCTCCCTCCCCTTCAGACCCGTCTCTTCTGAGCTCTCTCACTGACCTGTAACCTCTCCAGGTCTCTCCCTCTACGGTTGCTGTCTCTTGCTGTCCTGTACACCAATACCTGTACAACCATACTTGTACATCATGACTTGTATATGCAGTCTTCACCTAATCCCTTTCCTTCCTCCTCCCCCAACCCACCCCCCCCCCTCCCATTCCACTCCACCTTCCCATTCCACCTTTCCTCCACCCCAACTTCCCCCATTTTTTTCTTCCCTATCCTCACCCAACCTCCCCCTCCTTCCCCTATCCTCGCCCCCTCCCTCCCCCCTCCCCCCACTTCTACCTACCCCACTCCTTCCTCCCCCACCCCTACCTTCCACACCCCTACCTTCCCACATCCTCCCCCTCCCTCACCTCCCTCCCAAGAACCAGTCTAAATTCCTGTATTGCTTCAGTACTTGTGTTTTCAGGTACGCAGGACTTTTTTTTTCCCCTGAGGCCCGGGTTAGTTGAGACGGTAATGAGCGTGTCGTATAGCCTTGGCGTTAATTGGTCTACACATGGCTCTACAGCCTCCACAGGTTGAATCTCGCGCCTTGAATCTGTGCCATGATGGAGGGGAATTTGCATTACAAGGCAGGCTGGGAGGTGGGGAGGGGAGAAGGGGTAGAGGGAGGGAGGCAGGTGTGAGGTGAAGGGTGGAGGAGGAGGTAGTTCGGGAGGAAAAGGTGGTGTGGGGAGGGGTGGTGGGTTAGGAAGGGGGAGTAGGGGTACATAGTGAGGAGGAAGGGGTGTGGGGAAGAGAAATATTAGAAGGTGTAGAGAGGGAGAATGATTTTTTTACCTTTCTCTCCCTCCCATTCTTTCCTATCCTCCTCCTCCTTCGCCCCCCCCCTCCCATACTTCCCTCACCTCTTACTCCCATAAATCCCCTCACTTTTCCTAAATTCCCCCCTTCACCTCCTTTCTTCTACCCTCTCTCCTCGTCCATTTCCCCCTCTTTTCATTCCTCCTCTTTTCGCTCCCTGCCACTCTTCCACTTTCCCCCTCTCCCCCTCCTCCCCTCTCCCCTCTCCCCCTCCTCCCCTCTCCCCCTCCTCCCCTCTCCCCCTCCTCCCCTCTCCCCCTCCTCCCCTCTCCCCCCTCCTCCCCTCTCCCCCCTCCCCCTCCTCCCCTCTCCCCCTCCTCCCCCTCCCTCTGTCAGCCACTCAGTACCTCACCTGTCATTAACACGGGTCGTTAGTGACGTGGCAAAAAGATGGCAGGTTGATGATGCGGGTAAAACACACGTGGATACGGGCATAGGTGGTGGAGAAAGACAGACGGACAGAAAGGTATTCATATAGACACAGTCACAATAAAGTACAGAGAGACGGACGGACAAACAGACGTGGAAAGCATCGTGTGGACGTGGAAGGCATCGTGTGAGCGCGAGATAGGCATCGTGTAGGCGTGGGCATGGTATGGGCGTGGGAAAGGCATCGTGTAGGTGTGGGAGAGGCATCGTGTGGGCGTGGGAAAGGCATCGTGTGGGCGTGGGAAAGGCATCGTGTGGGTGTGGGAAAGGTATCTTGTGGGAGAGGCATCGTCTGGGCGTGGGAGAGGTTGTTGTCGTGGGAGAGGCATCGTGTAGGCGTGGGAAAGGCATCGTGTAGGCGTAGGTGGCAGGAGCCTTAAGTCGCCAGCAGACCTCTCAGACCGACAGCAGGAGCCTCAGGTCGCCAGCAGGAGCATAAAGTCGCGAGCAGGAGCCTCAAGTCGCCAGCAGGAGCCTCAAGTTGCCAGCAGGAGCCTCAAGTCGCCAGCAGGAGCCTCATATCGCCAGCAGGAGCCTCAAGTTGCCAGCAGGAGCCTCAAGTCGCCAGCAGGAGCCTCATATTGCCAGCAGGAGCCTCAAGTTGCCAGCAGGAGCCTCAAGTCGCCAGCAGGAGCCTCATATCGCCAGCAGGAGCCTCAAGTTGCCAGCAGGAGCCTCAAGTCGCGAGCAGGAGCCTCAAGTCGCGAGCAGGAACCTCAAGTCGCCAGCAGGAGCCTCATATCGCCAGCAGGAGCCTCAAGTCGCCAGCTGGAGCCTCAAGTCGCCAGCTGGAGTCACTGTAACCAGAAACTTAGGGAAACAGTGTACTGAGCCAGACAGATACAGACATAAACTGTACAACTGTAATAACACTGACGTGGCTGAGCCTTAGGAGAGTTACAGCTGTGTTGAAAAGCCATCTGAGCTAACACATTCAGGTTGAAATATTTATACACCGTGGCGTATCATCTTGCACATAGGAAATACACGGTGTATGGCATCAGTGTGGCGGGAGAAGGGATACAGTTGTTTGTGTTACCTGAAGGCGAGAAATGCAGGATATAAACACAATACAGTATCGAACTATAGAAACAGTATCGAATTGGGAAGGAAAAACTATTGTAATAAAAGGAATTAAGGAAAAAGAATAACAGCTACAGAAACACAATATCGAATTAGGGAAAAGAAAACAAAATAACACAAGCGTAACATCAAATTCCAGCATCAGTAATGAGACTAATGACATAATTACATTTGAAAACAGAGTCAGAATTTAGACGAAATGGAGAATAATAGCCACGGGCGCTAGAAAATGCCACGGGCCGCCAGCAGGAGCCACGGGTCGCCAGCAGGAGCAGAACCTCGCCAGCAGGAGCCGCAGGTCGCCTCCCTCACAAGCGTGCCGCCAGCTACCCAACACTGTGTTTTATACCGGTGTTGTATTTCTCAACGCGGTGGATAATCTCATAATTGCGTTTTTGTGGTGGTGTTGTGAGCCTGTGTGTCAGCTGGTCGTGTCACCCCCCCCACCCCCACCCCCACTCCCGAGGATCATCGCCTATGTCCTCATCTAGTTACACTCATACATCTCCCATACGCACACGACTTACGAACACCCATATAAAGTTATCTCATTTTCTGGCTTTACGCACATACACCCAGTTACGCACACAGCTACGGACGCTCTTCGAAATATATTGCCTTGTCTGGTTAAACACATACTATGCCCTAACGCACACAGTTATGAAGACGCAAGTAAATATTTTGCTTAGTCCTATTACACACATACGACGCAGACAGCTACTTACACTTGTCATAATGTTTGCTAGTGTAGCTGCGTACATGCTTATAAACACCTCTTTTTACACCACATACTCACATGCACGACACCCACCCACCGACACACCGAGATACGCACATAGGCGGTTCTGGTCGTACACATCCTGACATTATCTTTACTCTTCAACACATTCGCCTCACCCACACCCATGTTTCCGCACACCCACACCCCACGATGCCCTCTCACGTCTGCTAGGCCTCACACACACACACACACACACACACACACACACACACATACCTGCCTGCCTGCCTGCGGAAACGGGTCGGATGTTTCTTGTTGAGAGACGTGACTGAAAGGTTTAGATGGAGGATACTGTGTACACGCGAGGTGACAGTGGCTGTTAAACACACACACACACACACACACAGTATTATTATTATTATTATTATTATTATTATTATTATTATTATTATTATTATTATTATTATTATTATTATTAAACCGCCGCCCCACGCTAGGCCATGAACAAAATAAAAGTAAAAAAAAATCAAGTCAAACAAAAGTAAATAAATAAAAAATGAGAACGTTCTTGTCAAAGCACTTGGTCACTATTACTGTTTATCTAAATTTCACCTTCGTATCTCAAAAGGTGCCTGAAATATCACTCGGACAAGCAATCAAGAGAAATAGTGAGTGAGTGTGTTGTGACTGGCATTGGCAGTTGATTGTGTAGTGACTGGCATTGACAGTTGGGTGTGTAGTGACTGGTAGTGACAGGAGACAGTAAAGTGAGTGAGCTTCGGTAGGCAGAAGAAAGTGGAGGACAAACCTAAATTAACATATTTAGGACAAAATTCAACATAATCTAACCTTGTCATGACCCGGGATTTTGATCGTGTGGGAAATTGTCCAATGAGAAATTGTCCAGTGGGAAATTGTCCAAAGTGATTTCAGTCAAGCAGGATTTTCGTGGCAGTGAACGTACAGGTAGGAGTAACAGCCCTGCCAGCCGTCCTAGGAATTAATAACATGGAGTACTGTGGTGATAGTGTTAATCGTGGGCCAGAAGAGGGTCACCCAGGATCACTTTACCGAGGGGGGTGAGGGTAGGGGACACGGAGGGCAAGTATGAGATGGAGAGGTTAAGTACTGTGTTTACTGCAACAAATCTGAAGCTGAAGTGTGTGTGTGTGTGTGTGTGTGTGTGTGTGTGTGTGTGTGTGTGTGTGTGTAGTATTATGTTACTGCAACAATTGATAGAATGAAAGAACATGAATCAGACGGACATACAAACAAATTTAAGTACTGTTATATATACTGTTTATATATAATATTAAACTAAGACAGACAGACACATACATACATACATACATACATAACATACATACATACATACATACTGTCTACCACAACAAGCCATGTAGGAGGAGGAAAGTTATTTACAGTGGAGGCAAATATTTAATGGCGTCTCCTGTAGTGTTGTCTGGCTGTAGCTTGTCGAGTAGGAGCCTCACTCAGCCTGCAGTATGATACGTGTTATAACATCCAGATCAGGTGTTTGAATGTAAAATTGCAAAAGGATCTTACAGGATGTTGTTGTGTGATGCAGGATGTTGTTGAGTGTTGTAGGATGTTGTTGAGTGTTGTAGGATGTTGTTGAGTGTTGTAGGATGCTGTTGTGTGATGCAGGATGTTGTTGAGTGTTGTAGGATGTTGTTGTGTGATGCAGGATGTTGTTGAGTGTTGTAGGATGTTGTGTGATGCAGGATGTTGTTGAGTGTTGTAGGATGTTGTTGAGTGATGCAGGATGTTGTTGAGTGATGCAGGATGTTGTTGAGTGTTGTAGGATGTTGTTGAGTGTTGTAGGATGTTGTTGTGTGATGCAGGATGTTGTTGTGTGATGCAGGATGTTGTTGAGTGTTGTAGGATGCTGTTGAGTGTTGTAGGATGCTGTTGAGTGTTGTAGGATGCTGTTGAGTGTTGTAGGATGCTGTTGGGTGTTGTAGGATGCTGTTGGGTGTTGTAGGATGCTGTTGGGTGTTGTAGGATGCTGTTGGGTGTTGTAGGATGCTGTTGAGTGTTGTAGGATGCTGTTGAGTGTTTTAGGATGCTGTTGAGTGTTGTAGGATGCTGTTGAGTGTTGTAGGATGCTGTTGAGTGTTGTAGGATGCTGTTGAGTGTTGTAGGATGCTGTTGAGTGTTGTAGGATGCTGTTGGGTGTTGTAGAATGCTGTTGGGTGTTGTAGGATGCTGTTGGGTGTTGTAGGATGCTGTTGGGTGTTGTAGGATGCTGTTGAGTGTTGTAGGATGCTGTTGGGTGTTGTAGGATGCTGTTGGGTGTTGTAGAATGCTGTTGGGTGTTGTAGGATGCTGTTGGGTGTTGTAGGATGCTGTTGGGTGTTGTAGGATGCTGTTGGGTGTTGTAGGATGCTGTTGGGTGTTGTAGGATGCTGTTGAGTGTTGTAGGATGCTGTTGAGTGTTGTAGGATGCTGTTGGGTGTTGTAGGATGCTGTTGGGTGTTGTAGGATGATGTTGGGTGTTGTAGGATGCTGTTGTGTGTTGTAGGATGCTGTTGAGTGTTGTAGGATGCTGTTGGGTGTTGTAGGATGCTATTGAGTGTTGTAGGATGCTGTTGGGTGTTGTAGGATGCTGTTGGGTGTTGTAGGTTGCTGTTGAGTGTTGTAGGATGCTGTTGGGTGTTGTAGGATGCTGTTGGGTGTTGTAGGATGCTATTGTGTTGTAGGATGCTGTTGGGTGTTGTAGGATGCTGTTGAGTGTTGTAGGATGCTGTTGAGTGTTGTAGGATGCTGTTGAGTGTTGTAGGATGATGTTGGGTGTTGTAGGATGCTGTTGAGTGTTGTAGGATGCTGTTGGGTGTTGTAGGATGCTGTTGTGTGTTGTAGGATGCTGTTGAGTGTTGTAGGATGCTGTTGGGTGTTGTAGGATGCTGTTGAGTGTTGTAGGATGCTGTTGGGTGTTGTAGGATGCTATTGAGTGTTGTAGGATGCTGTTGAGTGTTGTAGGATGATGTTGGGTGTTGTAGGATGCTGTTGAGTGTTGTAGGATGCTGTTGAGTGTTGTAGGATGCTGTTGGGTGTTGTAGGATGCTATTGAGTGTTGTAGGTTGCTGTTGGGTGTTGTAGGATGCTGTTGGGTGTTGTAGGATGCTGTTGAGTGTTGTAGGATGCTGTTGGGTGTTGTAGGATGCTGTTGGGTGTTGTAGGATGCTGTTGGGTGTTGTAGGATGCTATTGTGTTGTAGGATGCTGTTGGGTGTTGTAGAATGTTGCAGAGTGTTTTATAATGTTGAAGTGTTGTTGAAGTGTGTAGAATGTTGAAAAGTGTTGTAGAATGTTGAAGTGCTGTAGAATGTTGAAAAGTGTTTCAGAATGTTGCAGTGTGTTGTAGGATTTTGCAGGGTGTTGTAGAGTTGTAGGATTTTGCAGGGTGTTGTAGGAGGTTGTAGGATTTTGCCGGGTGTTTTAGGGTGTTGCAGAGTTGTAGGATTTTGCAGGGTGTTGTAGGAGGTTGTAGAGTGTTGTAGGATTTTGCAGTGTGTTGTTGGATGTTGCAGGGTGTTACAGAGTATTGCAGCCGTCGTTGCTCTGATGAGATCACAGAACAACCGCCAAAAAAAATAATCTAGATTTAACAAACAATTTGACACGAAATATTTTGTTTTTATTCTATGTTTTTAAAGCTTCTTGTGGTTATTTTTTTCTCACGGTTTTTTAATTACAATTTTTACCTTGTTATAGTCGTGACAGATAAGCGAAGGGTATTTAAGAACCGCTCGTCATACCCCAGGGGTGAGTGCTTAAGATAGCATCACTGGCTGGAAGCGCTACGTTCAAACACAAACATCACGGCTTCTTGTTTGAGGAGCAGCACAGAGCCCCCAGTCAGTGATGGTATCTCGGGGACGTCACACAGAGCTGAGATAACTCCTTAATACCTTCTGGCTTATCTGAGACGTATTAGACTAGTTTTATTTTTGTAAGTCCGTCAATTTATTAAGTAATTATTATTAAAGCCTTTTGGTGTTGTGAAGTGCAGGTGTGCTAAATGAGACGGGTTCCTGCCGCGTGAGTAGTGTTTGGGATTTCGGCTACGTCTCATCGTGTTGGTAGGTTAAGTTTTGCCTTGTGTGTGTGTTTGGGGGGGGGGGGGGTGACTACAGGGTATGGGAGGAGGTAGAAGAGTTGTGGTCGGGCCGCCCCACACAGTGACTGGCCGGGCCGCCCCACACAGTCACTGGCCGGGCCGCCCCACACAGTCACTGGCCGGGTCGCCCGCCCTGGGAGGCATCACAGTCGACCGCCCTAATTGGCCAGCCTAATCTTTGTGCTGTGAGGAAGTAATTGCATTTGGCAGGTTGATTAAGGCTTCACTTGGGAATTATGGCCGATTAGAACGTTTGATGAAGGATTGTCGAGGCGGAGACTAAAAGATTAGTTGGCCTTTACCGAATCGCCAATCGCAATTATGGTCTGCGTGTTGTGGGGGGTGAGGGCGTGTATGGGGAATAGGTATAGGGCGTGTGGGTAGCGTGTAGAGGAGTAGGGCAGTTGTGAGTGGCGTGTAGGGGTTATGGAAGGGGTGGCAGGTGAGAGGCCAACTCTTTGTGTGTGAGTGACTTTTTTTTATATCTGTCTGTCTACCTTTCTTATACTACCTGTCTATCTCTGTCTCTTCCGGATATGCGAGAGAGAGAGAGAGAGAGAGAGAGAGAGAGAGGGGGGGGGGGGGGCTTGTGTGTACCTGCGAGACATGTTTGGGTGGTCATGCTGTACATTAATGTTGTTGTTGGAGTAAGGTAACTTCTTAACACATCTGTCACAGGAACGCACCACTGACCCCGGAGAACCTCACAAAACATAATGATATAAACCCCACATGATACGGTATATGACTGGCGCTTCCTGGGAAAAAAAATACCATGGTGAAAAGACGTGTTATGTGTAGATGCAGTTAGCAACCACACAAACTAATATGAAGATGAAGGGTATAGTGATAATGGTAGAGATATAATATATAAATTGGAATATTGACATGATATGAATAATGAAAAATATATCTTAATGTGTTTACTGATGCAACAGGAATTGAGAGTATTTTTATTTTTTTATATAATGTTAATGTATGAGAATCTATTAACACTTAATTTTGCATCTCATCTATCTTGGAACATTTCACTGGTCACATAAAAGGCAATGTTGTCTGAGACTATTTTGTACACATCGCATGGTGTTTACAACCCGTGTCTACACAGAGAATATCACGTGGACAAGCACTCGACTGGTCAGTGTAAACAAAGTCACGTGACCCGATGACGTCAAAGGCGATGATTGGCGACATAGTTCTGCTTTCCACCGCCAGATGACTTATAAATCATCGGGTCTTTGCTTGTGCTTGAAGGATTCTTTGTCCCTTTTATTTGCTTTATTTCTCTGTTGTAAGTTAATGTTTTTTCATTTGTTCGTATTTGCAGGGGTGGGAGAGATACGCCAGACGTGGTTGATTGCTCGTACTGGCGAAGTTTTTATAGTCAAGGTTCTTAGTTACTACCAGGCTGGAGAAATTTTACACCTCCCACACTATAAAAAAAAAACGACGCTGGCACGAGCAGTCAACAACGTCTGGCGTTTCAACACCACACACCTCCAGCGCAACCACCACCACCACCTACCACAATCACCACCACCACCTACCACAATCACCACCACCTACCACAATCACCACCACCTACCACAATCACCACCACCTACCACAATCACCACCACCTACCACAATCGCCACCACCTACCATAATCACTACTACCTACCACAATCACCACCACCTACCACAATCACCACCACAACCATCACCACCTACCACTACCATCTACTACAACCACCACCTACCACAATCACCACCACATTACAACCACCACATACCTCCACCACCACCACATACCTCCTCCACCACCACCACATACCTCCTCCACCACACCCACCACCACATACCTCCACCACCACCACCACATACCTCCACCACCACCACCTACCACCACCACCGCATTACAAACACCACACCCACCACCACATACCTCCACCACCACCTACGATTACCACCACCACCGCATTACAAACACCACACCCACCACCACATACCTCCTCCACCACCACCTACGATTACCACCACCACCGCATTACAACCACCACACCCACCACTACATACCTCCACCACCACACCCACCACCACATACCTCCACCACCACCACATACCTCCTCCACCACCACATACCACCTACCACCACCACCTACGATTACCACCACCACCGCATTACAAACACCACATACCTCCACCACATACCTCCACCACCACCACATACCTCCTCCACCACCACCTTCCCTCTTCAATGACAAACTTCAAATACTATACCAGACGATCTTGCGCCCACCTTCTGCCTACAGTGGCGCTCTTACGACAGGCTCCTTTACTACATTACTGTCCATTAACCAGTGTTTGTGATGTGTACTTGACGCTAATACCACTGAAGGAAGCACCACGCAGGTATACACTCATGGGTTTTAAATTTCTCGGGTGACAAGGCTGCTGCAGTGAGGTATTGTGGCGGTAAGCTTGGAGAAAATTGGGAAAGGAAAATGGCTTGGGGAGGGGGGGGGGGGCACTGTTGGTATTTTTATTTATTTATTTTTTATTTATTTTTTTTTTTAATATTTTTTTTTAAATGTTTGTTTCTTAACATGGGATATATAGGTTATAAAAATGGATAGTCTCTCTCTCTCTCTCTCTCTCTCTCTCTCTCTCTCTCTCTCTCTCTCTCTCTCTCTCTCTCTCTCTCTCTCTAAGATTAAATACACTAACTTAGCCTAACTTAACCTAACCTACCTAGCCCCTCCAGGTAGCGTTAAGGTGTTTCGTCATCAGGTGAAATAAGCTGGTAGGTGAGGGGGACTAATTTACAGGTGATCCATATTTTATTTTATTTTGATACACTCGCTCGTGTGTGTGTGTGTGTGTGTGTGTGTGTGCGGTCATTAATTTGGCCGTGTTCGTTAGCCGTAATTGTTAACCTATATTGTTACCCCGCTTCGTTAGTGTTGTTCGTTAGTCCTGTTCGTTAATTCTCTAAGTGTTAATATCCTTCCCACTCTTCGTTAATTAAGTTTTATATTTGTTTGTTAACTCATGATTTTGTTGTTTGTATCTTTTTCTCGTTAAACCTGTTCGTTAAGTAATTTTTATATGTATTTACTGCTCGTTAGTCGTGTGTCTCCTCGTTAAAACTTGTTGGGTGACAATATACGGTCACGTAAAGTCCCTAGACTTTGTTAATTTTGGTCTTTAACCATGTTCGTTAACCCATTCTCCTCATTAAACATGTTCGTTAACCCATCCTCGTTAAACCTGTTCGTTAACCCATCTTCCTCATTAAACATGTTCGTTAACCCACCCTCCTCGTTAAGCATGTTCGTTAACTCACCATCCTCGTTAAGCATGTTCTTTAACCTACCCTCCTCGTTAAGCATGTTCGTTATCCCACCCTCCTCGTTAAGCAAGCTCGTTAACCCACCCTCCTCGTTAAGCAAGCTCGTTAACCCACCCTCCTCGTTAAGCAAGCTCGTTAACCCACAGTGCCTAGAGATCTACTTGTTTACATACATTAGTTAGTTTTGATCATAAAGTCAGCTCGTTAACTCACCCTCTCGTTTGACCCACTGCCCTCGTTAGGACCTTGTTAAATCTCCCTCCTCGTTAGAACTATTCGTAAAAGCTGTTCATTCATTATCCCTCCTCGTTGAAGCTGTTCGTTACGCATCTCATCTCGTTAGACATGAGAGGCTTAACGTGTGTGTGTATGAGAGAGAAGAGAGATTTTCCAGCTGTAAATCCAATTTTTTGAAGTACAGTAATTGGTTGAACAAGAACACTCAAAACATAATGACAGTGAACAAGCCAATTAAAACTATTGGACAACAGGTGTGTTTCTATTACCTATGTTTCTATAATAATAATCATTTACGACCTCTTAGAAATGTTTATGTATTAAATTAACTTTTTATTTCTTGTCTTTCAGGTGAGTGAGAGAGGTTGACAGTCACCTAAGTAGGTGAGTGAAGGAGGGAGGGAGGGAGACTCACTTAGGTTCATCAGGTGAGTGAAGGAGGGAGGGAGACTCACTTAGGTTCATCAGGGGAGGGAGGGAGGGAGACTCACTTAGGTTCATCAGGTGAGTGAAGGAGGGAGGGAGACTCACTTAGGTTCATCAGGTGAGTGAAGGAGGGAGGGAGACTCACTTAGGTTCATCAGGGGAGGGAGGGAGGGAGGGAGACTCACCTAGGTTCATCAGGTGAGTGAAGGAGGGAGGGAGACTCACTTAGGTTCATCAGGGGAGGGAGGGAGGGAGACTCACTTAGGTTCATCAGGTGAGTGAAGGAGGGAGGGAGACTCACTTAGGTTCATCAGGGGAGGGAGGGAGGGAGACTCACTTAGGTTCATCAGGGGAGGGAGGGAGGGAGGGAGACTCACTTAGGTTCATCAGGGGAGGGAGGGAGACTCACTTAGGTTCATCAGGGGAGGGAGGGAGGGAGACTCACTTAGGTTCATCAGGGGAGGGAGGGATGGAGGGAGACTCACTTAGGTTCATGAGGGAGGGAGGGAGGGAGGGAGGGAGACTCACTTAGGTTCATCAGGTGAGTGAAGGAGGGAGGGAGACTCACTTAGGTTCATGAGGGAGGGAGGGAGACTCACTTAGGTTCATCAGGGGAGGGAGGGAGACTCACTTAGGTTCATGAGGGAGGGAAGGAGGGAGGGAGGGAGACTCACTTAGGTTCATCAGGGGAGGGAGGGAGGGAGACTCACTTAGGTTCATCAGGGGAGGGAGGGAGGGAGGGAGACTCACTTAGGTTCATCAGGGGAGGGAGGGAGGGAGGGAGACTCACTTAGGTTCATCAGGGGAGGGAGGGAGGGAGGGAGACTCACTTAGGTTCATCAGGGGAGGGAGGGAGGGAGACTCACTTAGGTTCATCAGGGGAGTGAGGGAGGGAGGGAGACTCACTTAGGTTCATCAGGGGAGGGAGGGAGGGAGGGAGGGAGACTCACTTAGGTTCATCAGGGGAGGGAGGGAGACTCACTTAGGTTCATCAGGGGAGGGAGGGAGGGAGGGAGACTCACTTAGGTTCATCAGGGGACGGAGGGAGGGAGGGAGACTCACTTAGGTTCATCAGGGGAGGGAGGGAGGGAGGGAGACTCACTTAGGTTCATGAGGGGAGTGAGGGAGGGAGGGAGGGAGACTCACTTAGGTTCATCAGGGGAGCGCGGGAGGGAGGGAGACTCACTTAGGTTCATCAGGGGAGGGAGGGAGGGAGGGAGACTCACTTAGGTTCATCAGGGGAGTGAGGGAGTGAAGGAGGGAGGGAGGGAGACTCACTTAGGTTCATCAGGGGAGCGCGGGAGGGAGGGAGACTCACTTAGGTTCATCAGGTGAGGGAGGGAGGGAGGGAGACTCACCTAGGTTCAACAGATGAGGGAGGGAGATTCACCTAGGTTCAACAGATGAGGGAGGGAGACTCACCTAGGTTTAACAGATGAGGGAGGGAGACTCACCTAAGTTCAACAGATGAGGGAGGGAGACTCACCTAGGTTCAACAGATGTGGGAGGGAGACTCACCTAGGTTCGTATGGTGGGTGAGGGAGGGAGGTCGTACTTGGTGAGGATGCTACTTATCTAAGTTTGTGTATGGTGACTAGGAAGTACCTGGTGAAACTGTACTCAAGGAGGTAAGGTGAGGAGGTGAGACGCTGTACCTGGTGAGGCGTTTAGGAGTGGTCGAAAGAGGTCAATATGCTCGTAGTTACACCTTGAGGCAACCTGGAGTCACTCATGCAGAGTAATAATTGACTCTGTGTGTGTGTGTGTGTGTGTGTGTATTCGGGGAGTAGCAGCAGCAGGAGGAGGAGGAAGGAAGAAAAGAACGACAACGATAACGACAAGTAAGGTATCAAGTACGACCCTGAACCACAACCACTAAACTCTTGTTCAACTTGTCCACTTACCTGGTACCATATGATTATACAGTAACTCATTAAGGTAGTCTCCCTTCATCAATATACTACCATTACTTTAAGGTGAGGTTAGGTTAGAGAATTAAGAGACGATGTTGCTGCTTGTTGTGTGCGTCTTTACGAGGGAGGGTGAAGGTAAGGTTGAGAACATGGCCCCAGTGTTGTGACCTGCTGGGGGTGTTATGTAGCCTGGGGTGTGTGAACGTGTTAATAATTATTGTAGTGTAATATTAAAAGCCTGAGTAATAATGGTTATAGAATATGAATAGTATTTTAATAGTGATATAGTGACATAATAGTAATATTAATAAGACAAATAGTTAATTGTAGTAATGATAAGAAAAAAATAACGAGGTCTAAACTGCTATTGATATTTATAATAGTAATAATAGACAATTTAAGGAACACCACACAACCTCCTTTACTGGTGTGTGTGTGTGTGTGTGTGTGTGTGTGTGTGTGTTATAATAATAAACGGTTTATTAATAGAGTAGCAGCTGGTGGCTGAAAATATACAAACTTATATGTGATTTAGACATAATAATTTACATTCAGTACATTTACAGGACTGTACAGTACATAAATCAGTAGTTGTTTATTATTTTAACAATAGATGGGATGGTGCTATTCTTGTATCTATCGGTGCGGGCTCTTATGGGCTGAATTTTGTTGTAGTGGCGGACTGCGCGAGGTGGGAGGGGGACTGCTGGTGGCAGTAGGTGGCGATGCCGAGGATGGTGCAGTAGCCCACTGCCAAATCCTGCTAGTGCGTGGTGGTGGAGGTCACTGAGGGATGGCATTTCCAGTGTGGAGAGAGCGTTGTTGTAGCCCGAGTAGTCTGCGCCGAGCATCATTGTGTGTGTGTGTGTGTGTGTGTGTGTGTTGGCTGGCTCATATAGGCTACAAACACAGACGTATTGATCAAGAGGTGGTGGAAATATTACACCTCACTTCTGTGTGTTGTTTATGAACTGACAGATTGCAATAGCAGTAATGATGGGTGATTGACCGACTGCTAACGGCACATCTCTCAGGCAGGCTGGCTCATGGCATATCCTTTGGGGTGATTGGTTGACGGTACATCTCTCTGGCTGACTGACTGGCGGCACATCTCTTGGGCTAACAAACTAACCGATATAACATCCCTTGGGATAACAAACTTACTGATAGCACATCCCTTTGGCTAACTAACAGCACATCCCTTTGGCTAACTAACAGCACATCCCTCGGGCTAACTAACAGCACATCCCTCGGGCTAACTAACAGCACATCTCTTGGGCTAACTAACAGCACATCCCTCGGGCTAATTACCTAACTAACAACACATCCCACGGGCTAATTACCTAACTAACAGCACATCCCTCGGGCTAATTACCTAACTAACAACACATCCCACGGGCTAATTACCTAACTAACAGCACATCCCTCGGGCTAATTACCTAACTAACAACACATCCCACGGGCTAATTACCTAACTAACAGCACATCCCTCGGGCTAATTACCTAACTAACAACACATCCCACGGGCTAATTACCTAACTAACAGCACATCCCTCGGGCTAATTACCTAACTAACAACACATCCCACGGGCTAATTACCTAACTAACAGCACATCCCTCGGGCTAATAACCTAACAACACATCCCACGGGCTAACTACCTAACTAACAGCACATCCCTTGGGCTAATTACCTAACAAACAGCACATCCTTCTGACTGACTGACTCTTACCTCTCGGGTTGAGGACGGAGCCGTGTGAACAATCAAGGTTTTCTCACAATTAGCGAAGGTGTGAATTATTGTGTGTAAGCTTAAGGTAAGTGACAGGTACACGGGTAAGATAAGAGGTGTGGAGGTTGGGTGACCTGTCGTTAGTTACGCTCCAGTGAGGGGGAGGTGAGAGTAGGCGGGGGGGGGGGAGGGAAGGTGGACGAAGGGAGAGATTATTATTATTATTATTATTATTATTATTATTATTATTATTATTATTATTATTATTATTATTATTTTTTATTATTATCACGACAGCAAAGGCTATAACAACAACAACAGCAACAATTGTGATAAAGCAAGTTAGAAGAAAGACAATAAAATAATATATATAATAAAACAAAGAACTATAACAAAAACAGGTTAAGAGAACAAAAATATCTTGTAAATTCAACAATAAACAACGAAACTTAACTAAAACAAAACAAAGACACAACAAGAACGCCGTGGAAGATTTAATATATTTGTTTTCAATCCTTTATGTGTGTGTGTGTGTGTGTGTGTGTGTGTGTGGAGATTCAGTTGGGGTTGGAGGTGAGAAACACAGAGGTAGTGAAGGTTGTAGGTAGGTGGTGTTGGGGGAGATGTAGGTGGTAGTGGTGGTGATGAGGGAGATGTAGGTGGTAGTGGTGGTGATGGGGAGATGTAGGTGGTAGTGGTGGTGATGGGGGAGATGTAGGTGGTAGTGGTGGTGATGGGGAGATGTAGGTGGTAGTGGTAGTGATGGGGGAGATGTAGGTGGTAGTGGTAGTGATGGGGGAGATGTAGGTGGTAGTGGTGGTGATGAGGGAGATGTAGGTGGTAGTGGTGGTGATGGGGAGATGTAGGTGGTAGTGGTGGTGATGGGGGAGATGTAGGTGGTGGTGGTGGTGATAGGGGAGATGTAGGTGGTGGTGGTGGTGATGGGGGAGATGTAGGTGGTGGTGGTAGTGATGGGGGAGATGTAGGTGGTAGTGGTAGTGATGGGGGAGATGTAGGTGGTAGTGGTGGTGATGAGGGAGATGTAGGTGGTAGTGGTGGTGATGGGGGAGATGTAGGTGGTGGTGGTGGTGATGGGGGAGATGTAGGTGGTGGTGGTGGTGATGGGGGAGATGTAGGTGGTAGTGGTGGTGATGGGGGAGATGTAGGTGGTAGTGGTGGTGATGGGGGAGATGTAGGTGGTAGTGGTGGTGATGGGGGAGATGTAGGTGGTAGTGGTGGTGATGGGGGAGATGTAGGTGGTAGTGGTGGTGATGGGGAGATGTAGGTGGTAGTGGTGGTGATAGGGAGATGTAGGTGGTAGTGGTGGTGATGGGGGAGATGTAGGTGGTAGTGGTGGTGATGGGGGAGATGTAGGTGGTAGTGGTGGTGATGGGGGAGATGTAGGTGGTAGTGGTGGTGATGGGGGAGATGTAGGTGGTAGTGGTGGTGATGGGGGAGATGTAGGTGGTAGTGGTGGTGATGGGGGAGATGTAGGTGGTACTGGTGGTGATGGGGAGATGTAGGTGGTAGTGGTGGTGATGGGGAGATGTAGGTGGTAGTGGTGGTGATGGGGGAGATGTAGGTGGTAGTGGTGGTGATGGGGAGATGTAGGTGGTAGTGGTGGTGATGGGGAGATGTAGGTGGTGGTGGTGGTGATGGGGGAGATGTAGGTGGTAGTGGTGGTGATGGGGGAGATGTAGGTGGTAGTGGTGGTGATGGGGGAGATGTAGGTGGTAGTGGTGGTGATGGGGAGATGTAGGTGGTGGTGGTGGTGATGGGGGAGATGTAGGTGGTAGTGGTGGTGATGGGGGAGATGTAGGTGGTAGTGGTGGTGATGGGGAGATGTAGGTGGTAGTGGTGGTGATGGGGGAGATGTAGGTGGTAGTGGTGGTGATGGGGGAGATGTAGGTGGTAGTGGTGGTGATGGGGGAGATGTAGGTGGTAGTGGTGGTGATGGGGAGTTGTAATGGTGGTGATGGGGGAGATGTAGGTGGTAGTGGTGGTGATGGGGGAGATGTAGGTGGTAGTGGTGGTGATTGGGGAGATGTAGGTGGTAGTGGTGGTGATGGGGGAGATGTAGGTGGTAGTGGTGGTGATGGGGGAGATGTAGGTGGTAGTGGTGGTGATGGGGAGGTGTAGTGGTGGTGATGGGGGAGATGTAGGTGGTAGTGGTGGTGATGGGGGAGATGTAGGTGGTAGTGGTGGTGATGGGGGAGATGTAGTGGTGGTGATGGGGGAGATGTAGGTGGTAGTGGTGGTGATGGGGGAGATGTAGGTGGTAGTGGTGGTGATGGGGGAGATGTAGGTGGTGATGGGGGAGATGTAGGTGGTAGTGGTGGTGATGGGGAGATGTAGTGGTGGTGATGGGGGAGATGTAGGTGGTAGTGGTGGTGATGGGGGAGATGTAGGTAGGTGGTGATGGGGGAGATGTAGGTGGTAGTGGTGGTGATGGGGAGATGTAGTGGTGGTGATGGGGGAGATGTTGGTGGTTGGGGGGGTCGGACACTGCAGGCTGGCCAGGGTTGGACTGGAGGTGCTGCTAATGATGTTTACACGAGGAAGGTCATTAATAGTGATTCAGTCCGCCTGACATACACAAACATCAGCACGCGCACGCACCCTCACACACACACACGCACACATGCAGTCAGTGACGCATGTACACCAGCACGTCCGCCGCGAATCGAAGTGCACATGTACCTACGTCGTACACGCACACGCACACACACACACACGGTTTCGTCTTAAGGTGGCTAATTTAGGGTAGAATGTTGTGGTTGGTTACTGAGAAGTGATTTGTCGCTTTGAGATGATAATGTTGATGGTGATGATGGAGGGGAGGGGCCCAGGGGGGTTGACGGGAAGGGGAAGGGCGGGAAGGGCGGGGAGGGGAGCGAGGGGTTGACAGGAGGGGGAGGGGCGAGGGGTTGACGGGAAGGGCGGGGAGGGGAGCGGGGGGGGGGGGGGGTGAAGGGAAGGGAGGCTGCCTTTTGGGTGATGGTGATGGTAACGTCTGAGATGGTGAAGGCGATGGATTGATTGTGTTGGTGATATGAGTGATGGTGATTGGTGATGGATGCTTGTTTCTGTGACCCCTGGTGAAGGATGTTGACTCATGGCCTAAGTGATAGTGATGGATGATGATGGTGACGATGCGAGTTGTGGTGATGACACTTATTTCTGCAAGGCCTGGTGACTGCCTGCAGGGTGATGGTGACTGACACCTCTTCCTTTGCCCTCTAGTGAAGGATGGTGACTCATGGCATGATGGTAGTGACTGATGGTTATGGTCATGGTGCCATATAAGATGATGATGATGATGATGATAATGGTGGTGGTGATGATGGTGGTGGTGGTGATGATGGTGGTGGTGGTGGTGATGATGGTGGTGGTGGTGGAAGTAATGATGGCGCTGGTGATGTACAGCGACTCATGAACGGTGGTAAGTGAGTATGATGGCAGTAATCAGTATCAATAGTGAAGATGGTAACGAGGTATAGTGACCACTGATGATTGGCCACTCTTGTAGGTTTGGGGGGGGGGGGGGGGGAATCATACGGGACCGACTTTTTTCCCCAACATTTTCGTCTTTCTCCCCTCCACACCACTCTCTTCCCCTACCTTTCCCCTACCACGCCCTCTCCTCCCCTCTTTCCCCCGTCTTCACTTCCCTTCCCCCCTCCTCTTTCCCTTCCCCTCTCCCTTTCCCTCCTCTCTCACCCCCCCCCTCCTCGACACACCTGGCAACACAGTAAAAAAATAATTACCACCGACTTAGGGGATTTTTGGATTGTTTTCTAAACGATTATGGTCAAGTGTGTGTGTCATAAAGTGTGTCAGCAGCTCCTCCTCCTCCTGGGTAGCTAGCTGCTCCCCCACCCCCCATTCCCCCACCCCCCTTTTCCTCATCCTTCTTTTCCCCATCCAACATTTCCCCCTTTCCACCCTCTCCCCCATCCCCCCCTCTCCCCCATCCCCCCTCTCCCCCCTCTCCCCCATCCCCCCTCTCCCCCTTTCCCTCTCTCTCCCTTTCCCTCCCTCTTTCTCCCTTCCCCCTCTTTCCCCCCCTTTCTCCCTTCCCCCCTCTTTCTCCCTTCCCCCTCTTTCCCTCCCTTTCTCCCTTCCCCCCTCTTTCCCTCCCTTTCTCCCTTCCCCCTCTCCCCCTTCCTTCCCCCTGCTGTTTATATATATATATATATATATATATATATATATATATATATATATATAACTATTAGTGCTAACATCTCTCTCTCTCTCTCTCTCTCTGCTTCCCTTGCCTTCTTCTCCTCTCATCCCTCTTTATTCCCTCTTTCTATTTCCACTCCCTCCCTCCCCCCATTCAGTGCCATAATATCCTGACAACGGGGGTTAATTATTATGACCCGTTGTAAACTCTACTCTGTAATCCTTTTGCGCTACCGCTCACAGGATGAGTGTGGGGTGCACAATAAAGTAGCCGCTGTAAGCGACAAAATAAAATAATCCCTCCTCTCCCCTTCTTTTACAACCCCTCATCCTTCTCACCTATTGCTCCCCTCCTTCACTTCCTTGACTCCCAGTCCCTAAACTAACGAAGTGGTACCGTTCTTGCCTCGCAAGCGAGATGTCACGGGTTCGATTCCCGGGCCGGTGGAAGTTGTTTGGACTTACTTCCTAGCCCCCATTAGTCCCTGTTCACCTAGCAGTACAGTAGGTACCTGGTGTAAATCGAAAGTTGCGAATTCGTATTCAGGGAGTTGTTGGAGCTTCCAATAACTTGATGACATAAACCACTGACTCTTCAGGCTTCTACGCCTTTAACTCGTGAGACTAAGGCAAGCATGAACTTGGCATGCGTCCCTGTTGGGCGCTGTAAACGCTTCTGCGCTTCACCTTTCACAAGGATGTAGGGGAGTGCCCAATAAATAATAAAATAAATAAATAAAAAATAAATAAAAATAAAAGCCTAACCTAACTGAAAAAGGTGATGAGGTGCGTGATGATAGGAGCTTATGTTTGTCGTGATGAGAGAGGAAGAGGTATAGGAAGAGGAGGAGGAGGAGGAGGAAGAAGAGGTAGAGGAGGTGCCCTGTTGTTACGGGGGTGTAGTTGACGGGGAGAGGGACGTGTGTTTGTTGTGACGGAGAGGGCGAGGTGGTGACGCCAGGAGTCAGGTTACGTATAATGGTCACAGAGCGTGGCGGACACAAGTTGATGTGTGCGCGTGTGTGTGTGTGTGTGTGTGTGTACGAATCATGAAGACGTGTATATATGAACGTACTAAAAATGAACCAAACTTCATTAGTTTAAATCCCTCTCAAATAACCTTCTCACTCCTTAAAGTGTACATGTTCAGCGACCACAATACTCCTCTCTGATGGCTGTACACTACGTCAATGTACACCTCAACCTTAAATGCTGCACGTACAGTAGGTAGAGTGAAGCAACATAGCAGCATCACGTGTGGTTTGGTCAGGGTGAATCACAAAAAAACAAAACCACCATTGTCGTATAGATAAAAAAATCAAAGAAAACTAGATACATTGATCGCTAACTAATGTAATGTGGTGGAGGGCCGCACTGCTGACTAACACAGACACGACGCAGACATAACTAATTCCTCTGGTCAGCATCGCCTTTAAATTATATCAGGCCCTCTTGTGGTGTGTTTGTTGAGGTGGAGTGTGTGTGTGTGTGTGTTGCTGTACTGTTGACACAAACACAACATACAAACACACGAATACAAATGCAGTCAAACACACAATCAAAACAATTTTCTTATTTTTTTTTATATCTTTAGGACATTTGTTTTGTGAAGGGTATTGTATATTATTATTGTTGTTGTTATTGTTGTTGGTGGTGTTGTACCCTCTCTGCACACTGGACTATCTAGCAGACAACCACTCTGAGGGGTGACTTCAGTATCTCTCAGTGATATGTAGAAGGGTAAGGGTTATTATTCTCTCTCTCTCTCTCTCTCTCTCTCTCTCTCTGTAAGGGGTTATGATGTTCTCTCTCCCCATTTCCTCCCGTCCACTTCCTCCTTCCCTCTCCCTCCTTCCTCCTTCCCTCTCCCTCCTTCCTCATTCCCTTACCCACATTCCTCTCCCCCCCTCCCTCTCCCCTCACCCCCCTCCCTCCCACGAAAACACACTACATCGCGTCGTGTTTATTTTCATTCATCTTGAAGACTCTCATGTAGTGCACGTTGATTGATAACTTGGTCTGGACAACTCTATCTGACTGTCGTGTGTGTGTGTGTGTACGCGCGCGACTTAACTACTGTACCAATAATTTGCTGTTTTTGTATCGATAATTGGGTACACATACTATTAACTTGTGTACATGTTACTGATGCATCTCGGGACACAGTGAAGATTAGGTGGTTTTGTGTTTGTGTATATCGGTAAGAAATCATTTATTAAGGTTCATTCCTAATAGACTCCAGCCTCTAACCCAACCTAACATAACCTAACCTAATCTGACCTAACTTAATCTAACCTAACTTAATCTAACCTAACTTAATCTAACCTAACCTAATCTAACCTAACCTAATCTAACCTATAACCTAACTTAATCTAACCTAACTTAATCTAACCTAACCTAATCTAACCTAACTTAATCTAACCTAACCTATAACCTAACATAACAGACCCCAACCTTTAACCTTTAAAATTAGGACCCAATCCAAATAATTAGGTTAGATTGAGTTTGGTTTGGTTCAGTTAGAACAAGATAGTTTAGGTTAGATTGTTAATTATGTTTTGGTTAATTTTAGATGGGAAGGATTAGTTTAATTTTGTTAACTTTAGCTTTGGCTGTGTTAGGTTAGGTTACTTAAGATTAGATTGGGTTATGGGTCATTAAGGCTGGGACCGTTTGACCAGTCACCTTGGTATGTGGCGGTGTGGGTGTTGATGTGTGAGGACGTCCCCGCCGTCTGCTGCAGGAGGACGAGGCTTCGATCCCCGGACGTTTGGACTAGAGGCTTGGTAACAGTGGACATATTAATGCATCTAAACTGTGACACTCTTATACCACGACACAAAAGATGTTGATCAAAATGGCGTTGCCTTTACACTAAGACTCTACTGTTCCCAGATCACACATACACACGTTCCTCTGGTCACACGGAGTTAAAACAAACCTACTAGGAGAATTAGAACATCCGGGTTCTCTTATGTTGTTATTGAATTACTTGGTCTTGTACACTGAACTGACTGACTGTTTAGTTTACTCCTTATAAGGCAGGAAGGGGGTGTAGGGTCGTAGAGGGAGGGGAGGGGGCTGAGGGAGTGTTGCAGGAAAGAGGTTGAGGTTAATGAAGAGGGACGTGGAAGGAAGAAGGGGAAGAAGTGGAGGAGGAGAAGGGACCGACATACCAAACTTTTTTCACTGTTGTACCTCCACCACGCCACCCACCCCACACCTTTTTCACCCCCTACCTAACCCATGTCCCCACCACCCCATACCACACCCACATCCCCACCACCCCATACCACACCCACATCCCCACCACCCCATACCACACCCACATCCCCACCACCCCATACCACACCTCTCCACCCCTACCTCAACCTCGCCCCCCCCGTCCCCCCACGTCTCCCCCACACCCATTCATCCGGCAAATCATTGTATAAGTAACATTAGCGTTGTATGAACAGTTAATGTAGTGCGGGTGGCCCACTATGTGTGTTCATTAGGGAGTGTTGACTCAGTTCTAGTCAAAGTCCTGCCGGCGGGGGTAGTTGGGTGTGTGTGGGGGGGGTCGTTACTATATCCAAGTCGTGCTTAGTAGTTTTACAGGTCGTGTTTTTAGGAGGGGGGGGGGGGTGGTATTTTCCGGGTCGTGATCTGGTCGCTTCTTTGTTGTCTCCTCTTCCTCCAATCTCCCTCACTCGTTCTCCCTCACTCCATTTCCCTTATTCCCCCTGCTCACCGTATCTCCCTCACTCATCCTCCTCCCTATCTCTCTCATTCTCCTGCTCAACCTTTCTCCCTCACTCCTCCTCACCCCCCTCTCCCTCATCTTCTTTCCTCCATCTTAAAACGTCTTGGGTGGCACCTGGGGAGATAAAAGCTTCTCTGATCCAATTTGCCACTCCCTCTCTCTCTCTCTCCCCTCCCCTCCTTTGTCTCCCTACCTCTTCTATCCCCCTTTCCCCCCCCCTCCTCTCCCTCCATCTCTACCCCGCTTCTCGCTTTCCTTCTTTTCTTTGTCTCCTCCCTTTCTTCATCTTTGCTTCATCCTGTCACTACCTCTCACCCCATCTCTCTCCTCCCCTTATCCAACCCCTCCCCTCCACACACACACACACACACCTTAGATTACTTTGGCCAGGGGCTGAGGTACATCTGACGTATCAATTTAGGTTCTCAAAAGCAACAACAACGCTGCCTGGAATGTATCGACGCTCATACATTTTTATTGTTTCCATATAAAGAATAATGTTATTGGATGTGTATTGACTTTACGAGAGGAGGAGAACAACACTCATGATGAAATTCAATATATATATTAGGATTTTTTTTTTCTGACATTTGGCCACATATCAAGTCATATGTGTTGTGATTATATAGTTTCTTCATGATATATTTATTGGGTGGCTGGACCTGGTATCTCTACTGATGTTTTTTCTTTATATGTCATTCAGTATTGTTTTGGAAAGGTTCACCATGGTGGTGTGTTGGTCTTTATTTATTAACATTCTCGGTATATTAACATAACCCAGTTGATGATGATAATAATAGTAGTAATAACAATAATTTTGATAAGTGTTAATAATAATAATAAATTCACTTGCTAATACATTTTTTCTAAAGTATAATTAACATAATTCAAATTCCTATAATAGTAAACCTCATCAATTGTTTATACATTTTCTTATAGGTTAGGTTAGGTTAAATTAGGTTAGGTTAAGTTAGGTATGATTAAGTTAGGTAATGGTAGGTTAGGTTAGGTAAGGTTAAGGTAGGCAAGGTGTAGGTTAACTTTGGTGTGGTTAAGGTAGGCAAGGGTTGGTTAGATTAAGTTAGGGAAAGGTAGGTTAGGTTAGCGTTAGGATGCGTTAATCTTTAGGTGAAATAAACTGGAGTGGAGATTCTTCAGGTGATCCTTATAATTAACTTAATTACCTCGGAGCGTGTACCTTACCTTTACTTCTGTATGGCGTTAAATGTTAAGTAAATCTCCATAAGTTAGTTCCGGGTCCTGGAGTGAGGATTAAGGCCGCTGTGTTTCACCTGATCAGGAGCCATAATTCTCACCCTGACTCTCCTCACCTGCTGCTGTTGTTTATTTACACTGATCTGTTATGTTTCGTAGGGTTGATAGTGCAGGTGTGTGTGGGGGGGGGGGGGGGTTGTGTGAGTGGGGAGTTTGTGGGTGTTTTAATATGAAGATTGTTTAACACCATTTTTTCGATGACAAACCCTTGATTACAACGACTTATCCTATTGAGTACGATTACTTAACCCCTTCAGTCCAATGATTTAATCCTGTGCACTCAAGAGGTTAGTGTCTAGAATGGTTATTTTTTACACGGGTGGCAAGTTCAAGTAAAAAATATTTTACGTAGGTGACTGACTGACTGACTGTTTGGCCAGTTGATTGACTGTTTTGCTAGCTGACTGACAGACTGACTGACTGACTGACTGCAAAACACCTGAGTCGTGATAATTACCGTCTACAGGGAAAAGTTCTCTGCTGTTCGAACCACTATCGCTACTACCACCATCATCAATTGTAAACACTACTATCTGGGCGCCGGTGGGTAAACGGTACCGCTCTTACCTCGCAAGTGAGATAGTCACGGGTTCGATTCCCGGGCCGGTGGAAAGTTGTTCGGACACACTTCCCAGCCTCCCTTGGTCCCTGTTCACCTAGCAGCAAAGTAGGTACCTGCTGTAAATCTAAAGTTGCGAATTCGTATTCAGGGACAAGTTGTTGGAGCTTCCAATAACTTGCTTGGACATAAACCATTGACTCTTCAGGCTTCTACGCCCTTGACTCTTCAGGCTTCTACGACCTTAACTCATGAGACATAAAGGCAAGCATGAACTTAGCATGTTTCCCTGTTGGGCGCTGTAAACGCTTCTGCGCTTCACCTTACACAAGGATGTAGGGGGGTGCCCAATAAAAAAAAAAAAAAAAAAAAAAAAAAAAACAACAACAACAAAACTACTACCATCTCGCTTTTTTTCTCGTAGTTTCACCGATGTCATGAACTAGCCCGTGTACCTGCAAATACCACCACCAGCAGTTATCATCACCACCATCTGCCCCTGTCGCCACCACCTGTAACCACTATCACCACCACCTGCTCTCACCAATACCACCTACAAGCACCACCAGCTCCCTTCCTCCCTGTAATCTTTATTCACAGGAGCTTGTAGTTTGTTCGCAAGCACTTTATGTAAAGCTCGTTTGCATAATCTTTGGAAGCCTGTGAAGTATTTTGTCCCTGGAGAGGAGAATGTATTAACGCTGGTGCCTTATATTGGTGTCAGGTAACGGTGTCTTATATTGGTGTCAGGTAGCGGTGCCTTATATTGGTGTCCGGTAACGGTGCCTTATATTGGTGTCAGGTAACGGTGTCTTATATTGGTGTCAGGTAACGGTGCCTTATATTGGTGTCCGGTAACGGTGCCTTATATTGGTGTCAGGTAACGGTGCCTTATATTGGTGTCGGGTGACGGTGCCTTATATTGGTGTCGGGTAACGGTGCCTTATATTGGTGTCGGGTAACGGTGCCTTATATTGGTGTCGGGTAACAGTGCCTTATATTGGTGTCGGGTGACGGTGCCTTATATTGGTGTCGGGTGACGGTGCCTTATATTGGTGTCGGGTAACGGTGCCTTATATTGGTGTCGGGTAACAGTGTCTTATATTGGTGTCGGGTAACGGTGCCTTATATTGGTGTCGGGTGACGGTGCCTTATATTGGTGTCGGGTAACGGTGCCTTATATTGGTGTCGGTGCCTTATATTGGTGTCGGTGCCTTATATTGGTGTCGGGTAACAGTGTCTTATATTGGTGTCGGGTAACGGTGTCTTATATTGGTGTCAGGTAACGGTGCCTTATATTGGTGTCAGGTAACGGTGCCTTATATTGGTGTCAGGTAGCGGTGCCTTATATTGGTGTCGGGTGACGGTGCCTTATATTGGTGTCGGGTAACGGTGCCTTATGTTGGTGTCGGGTAACGGTGCCTTATATTGGTGTCAGGTAACGGTGCCTTATATTGGTGTCGGGTGACGGTGCCTTATATTGGTGTCGGGTAACAGTGTCTTATATTGGTGTCGGGTAACGGTGCCTTATATTGGTGTCGGGTAACGGTGCCTTATATTGGTGTCGGTGCCTTATATTGGTGTCGGTGCCTTATATTGGTGTCGGGTAACGGTGCCTTATATTGGTGTCGGGTAACAGTGTCTTATATTGGTGTCGGGTAACGGTGTCTTATATTGGTGTCAGGTAACGGTGCCTTATATTGGTGTCAGGTAACGGTGCCTTATATTGGTGTCAGGTAACGGTGCCTTATATTGGTGTCGGGTGACGGTGCCTTATATTGGTGTCGGGTAACAGTGTCTTATATTGGTGTCGGGTAACGGTGTCTTATATTGGTGTCAGGTAACGGTGCCTTATATTGGTGTCAGGTAACGGTGCCTTATATTGGTGTCAGGTAACGGTGCCTTATATTGGTGTCGGGTGACGGTGCCTTATATTGGTGTCGGGTAACGGTGCCTTATGTTGGTGTCGGGTAACGGTGCCTTATATTGGTGTCAGGTAACGGTGCCTTATATTGGTGTCGGGTGACGGTGCCTTATATTGGTGTCGGGTAACAGTGTCTTATATTGGTGTCGGGTAACGGTGCCTTATATTGGTGTCGGGTAACGGTGCCTTATATTGGTGTCGGTGCCTTATATTGGTGTCGGTGCCTTATATTGGTGTCGGGTAACGGTGCCTTATATTGGTGTCGGGTAACAGTGTCTTATATTGGTGTCGGGTAACGGTGTCTTGTATTGGTGTCGGGTAACGGTGCCTTATATTGGTGTCGGGTAACGGTGCCTCATATTGGTGTCAGGTAACGGTGCCTTATATTGGTGTCGGGTGACGGTGCCTTATATTGGTGTCGGGTAACGGTGTCTTATATTGGTGTCGGGTAACGGTGCCTTATATTGGTGTCGGGTAACGGTGCCTTATATTGGTGCCGGGTAACGGTGCCTTATATTGGTGTCGGGTAACGGTGCCTTATATTGGTGTCGGGTAACGGTGCCTTATATTGGTGTCGGGTAACGGTGCCTTATATTGGTGTCGGGTAACGGTGCCTTATATTGGTGTCAGGTAACGGTGCCTTATATTGGTGTCGGGTAACGGTGCCTTATAGTGGTGCCGGGTAACGGTGCCTTATATTAATGTCAGGTAAGGCAGAAGAAAGTGCCCAGTTCCCCCAGACACTCTTATCAATGTATTTCATATCTTCAAGTGACCTTTTTTCAGCCTCTTGTCAGGTCAAACAACACCAAAACTAATATTTTTTTTTTGTTGCCGTGTGGTGTGGTTTAAGCCTGTTCTTGTTTATTAGTTTTGTTTTTTCTCAAATTTTATTCCTCGGTTGTTTATTTAATGAATTTGGTTCGGGGGAGAAGTTTGATGATATAGAGAACTGTGTGTGTGTGAGAGAGAGAGAGAGAGAGTAGTACAGCAGCTGGGTGACAACGTGACAATCCCAGCGTAATTCACCCTCCTTCCTCCCCCTCCTTCCTTCCCTCCCCCCCCCCCTTTCCCGCACTATGATAAAAGACTTAGGGGGTCAGCAGAACACCCTCCTTCAGCATCCTGTGACCGTATCAATAACCAGTTAGGGGCATGGGACCACCACCACCACCACCACCATCATCATCACCACCACCACCACCAGTTAGTGGTGAATTGTCAGGCTCTTAACAGCTGCTCCTATACGAGGTTTTGATTGGCCAGTCACAACTTTGGTCATTTTCTTTCCCCCTCAGGACCAAGAAATATATCGTAGGTCGTATCTTGGTTTCCTTTTTTTTTTCCAAGGATGAACAGATGTCTTTGGAATGTACATAAGATATTTTTTTCCTAGGATAGACAAACGTCCCCGGGTGTTCGCTTGGGGATTTTTTTCCCTGGGATAAACATTACACATGTATATATACGGAGCGTTGACAGGATTTTTTTTGTTCCAAGGATAAACAAACATGGCCTGAACAACTAAGGGATTTCTTTTTCTAGCTGACAGGCAGACAGACATCATACGTAGCTCCTATCATAAAGCTACTGGTCTTCCCTACACTACACACACACAGCTTCCTAATACACACCTCACTCATACTGTCGCACATCCTCCCTCATACACCCCTTCTCATACACCCTCCCTCATACACCCCTTCTCATACACCCTTCATACACCCTCCCTCATACACCCCATCATACACCCTCCCTCATACACTTAACGTCTGTATCTCGTCCCATGAAAAGTTGAGGCTTCATTTTCTTAAGAGTAGCGTGCAGGGCTGTGATAACTGATGGGTGTGGCTGTGTGTGTGTGTGTGTGTGTGTGTGTGTGTGTGGCTGTGTGTGTGTGGCTGTGTGTGTGTGTGGGTGTGTGGGGGGGGCTGTGTGTGTGTGTGTGTGTGTGTGTGTGTGTGTGTGTGTGTGTGTGTGTGGGCTGTGTGTTTGTGGGGCTGTGTGTGTGTGTGTGTGTGTGTGTGTGTGTGTGTGTGTGTGTGTGACCATTAACAGCAGCAAACAGTGACAGTAACAGGAACTAACAGTAACCAAAACAGGTAATAACAGCAGCAACAGGAGGGATATAGCACCACCCTCCCACAGTTAAGGTGAGTCAGCAGGTGATCCTTGAGCCTAATCCTCCCAGTGTCTTGGTGGGTCCTACTTCACGGTGGCACTCGAGCAGGGAGGGGAGGCGGGGAAGAAAAGAGAAGGAGTAGAGAAGAGGGAAGAGAGGAAGGCGGAGAGGAAAGGCATGGAAGTTGAAGGAAAAGGGAGAGGGAAGGATGAGGATGAGAGAGGGATAAGAAGGGGAGAGGTATGGAAGTGGGAGGAGGAGGGGAGATGGGGAGGAAAGAGAAAGAAGGGGGGGGGGAGACAGAAGGGAAAGGGACGGAGGGAGAAGGAGAGGAGAGGAAAAATAAGAAGGTGGGTTAGAGAAGGAGGGAAGAATGGGTGAGGAGAAGGGGAGAAAAAGGGGAAGATGGAGGAAGAAAAGAGAAAGGGCAAGGAAGGGGGAAAGGAATGTAGGAGTACGAGGGGAGAAGGAGAAGGGAGGGAGGTAGCAGCATAATAGGTGAGAGAGAGAGAGAGGGGGGGAGGGTGGTGGAGAAGCTAATAAGGAGAATAATAAGGAAGGAACGGAGAGAAGAGTGAGAGGCGAGGAGGAGGGGGAAAGGGAGGAGAGGGGGTGGGGCAGTGTAGGCATATTGTACTAGGTTGTGCAGGGAGGGGAGGGAGGGTGAAGAAGAGGGAGAGAAAATACAAGGAGGAGGAGGAGGGATGGAAGGAAAGCAGAGAAGAGAAAGAAGATAGAGAAAGAAGTAAAGGGTAGGAAGGGAGAGGAGGGGGGGTAATTAAGACTATAGGGAAGGGAGATATGAAAGGAAAAGTAAGAAGGGAAGGGGGAGAGAGAGAGAGGGGGGATATGAGAGGGAGAATAGGGGAAAGCTAAGCAAATAAGATAAGTATGAGGGGTAAGATGTAAGGGGGGGAGAGGAAGGAAGAGAAGGAGGGTTAGTCTATGAGGTGAAGGAAGGGGGAGGGCTGTGAGGGGGAGAGGGAGGACTGTGAGGGGGAGAGGGAGGACTGTGAGGGGGAGAGGGAGGACTGTGAGGGGGAGAGGGAGGACTGTGAGGGGAAAGGGGGAGAGTGGGGACTGTGAGGGGGAGAAGGAGGACTGTGAGGGGGAGAGGGAGGACTGTGAGGGGAAGGGGGAGGACTGTGAGGGGAAGGGGGAGGACTGTGAGGGGAAAGGGGGAGAGTGAGGACTGTGAGGGGGAGAGTGAGGACTGTGAGGGGAAGGGGGAGGACTGTGAGGGGAAGGGGGAGAGTGAGGACTGTGAGGGGAAGGGGGAGGACTGTGAGGGGAAGGGGGAGGACTGTGAGGGGGAGAGGGAGGACTGTGAGGGGAAGGGGGAGAGTGAGGACTGTGAGGGGAAGGGGGAGGACTGTGAGGGGGAGAGGGAGGACTGTGAGGGGGAGAGGGAGGACTGTGAGGGGAAGGGGGAGGCCTGTGATGGGAGGTGGAAACCGGTCAATGTAAGTTTGACTTTAGGAAAACTTATCACAGGCAGACGTAGGTGGGTGGTTGATGAGGCCGCAGCTGGTGGTGGTTGTGTGGTTGATGGAGCCGCAGCTGGTGGTGGTTGTGTGGTTGATGGAGCCGCAGCTGGTGGTGGTTGTGTGGTTGATGGGGCCGCAGCTGGTGGTGGTTGTGTGGTTGATGGAGCCGCAGCTGGTGGTGGTTGTGTGGTTGATGGAGCCGCAGCTGGTGGTGGTTGTGTGGTTGATGGATCCGCAGCTGGTGGTGGTTGTGTGGTTAGTGGGGTCGCGTCTTTACACTGCGGGAAGCAACACGGTCAAGTCCAGCCAACAGGATTGAAGACGAGGGGGAAAGAATGAGGGGAGATAGAGAGAAGGAAGAGAAAGGGGAAAGAAGGAAGTAGAAAATGAAACACGGAAGGATGGGGAAAATTAATAAAAACAAAAAGACGAAGGAAGGAATTAGTCGGAACCAGAAAGAGGGGAGACGAGGATGGTGTGTGTGTGTGTGTGTGTGTTCTTACTGACGTATATAGTATATCCATGACGCACGAACAGTCATCAGGCGCCTCTACACACACACACACACACACACACACACATGATAGCTACACCATACGGAAGCTCGACCTTCTCCTTGTTTGCAAGTGACTGTCTTGACTGCTGCTGGTGACTGGCGTTTTCAGCACAGATCGTGACGTAATGATTCTCCTTCAGTTACATGAACGGCGAATCAACAGTCACGTCCGCGCAATGTTATACTCACACACGGGAACGTAACCCAGCAGACAGATGAACGAAACACCCGCCTCTTTTTACATACCCATCTGTGCCAACCACGCATGAAGCGGAAATGATAGTGCGCGTAGTTGAGTTACGTGGTTTTGCAGGGGTGGGCCACTTGAAAGCGACTCTCAGTATCGCCTCATGACCCGAATTTGCTTATATATCTCGTGTGTTCATGATGCTTGTACTCTCTCTCTCTCTCTCTCTCTCTCTCTCTCTCTCTCTCTCTCTCTCTCTCTCTCTCTCTCACCTGCGCCTCTTTTCCCTTCCCTTCCCCTCCCTTATCGCCTCTTCCCTCCTTTTCCCCCTTCCTCCCGTCCTCCCCCCACTACTAACTTATCTCCAACTCCTCCCCACTCTCCAACGCTCCCCTCTTCCCCCTCCCTACTCTCTTCCCTTTCCCTCTAACCCCCCACCCCTCTCCTTTCCCTCAACCTCCTCAACCCCCACTACCTCTCCCCTCACCACTATCGCCATTCTTCTACTTCCTCTCACCACCCCTCATTCCCCTCACCTCCTCTTACCCCCCAAACCTCCCTCCCCCTCACCTCTTCACACACACACACCTATTTCCATCCTCTTTGACGGAAATGACTGGTGACCTCTGACCTCTGTTATGAGTATTTACACAGTGCAGAAGCTTAATTAAAAGTGTATGTATTGAATGAATGACGTGTGTGTGTGTGTGTGTGTGTGTTGCAACAGTGTTGGTTGAGTGAAGGTCAGGGTTATATATCTCTCTCACACACACACACACCCCCCACACACCCCCACACACCCCCCCCCACACACACACACCCGCACACACCCCCCCCACACACACCCCCACCCCCACACACCCCCCCCCACACACACACACCCGCACACACCCCCCACACACACACCCGCACACCCCCCCCCCACACACACACACCCCCACACACACCCCCCACACACCCCCCACACACACCCCCCCCCCCACACACCCCCCACACACCCCCCACACACCCCCCCACACCCCCACACACCCCCCACACCCCCCCACACCACCCCCCCACACCACCCCCCACACCACCCCCCCCACACCACCCCCCCACACACCCCCCCACACACACCCCCCCCACACCCCCCCCCACACACCCCCCCACACACACCCCCCACACCCCCCACACACCCCCCACCCCCACACACCCCCACCCCCACACACCCCTCACACACACCCCCCCACACACACACCCCTCACACACACCCCTCACACACACCCCACACACACACCCCCACACACCCCCCACACACCCCCCACACACACACCCCACACACACACCCCCCACACACACCCCCCACACACACCCCCCACACACACCCCCCACACCACCCACCACACACACCCCCCACACCACCCCCCACACCACCCCCCACACACCCCCCACACCACCCCCCACACCACCCCCCACACACCCCCCCACACCACCCCCCACACACCCCCACACCACCCCCCACACACCCCCCACACACCCCCCCACACACCCCCCACACACACAACGAACCGCTAACCGCAGATCCCAGAGCAAACTTTAATTTTTCTAAGCAAACTTTAATCTTGGTTTTAATCGTATCTTCTTATAACAAACGTGAGTTATGTCGTCCATTTAATCATATTCTCTTTACACAAACTTGAGTCAATTTTTGTAACAAACTTTAATCTTGACTTCAGTTGTATTTTTTAAATAAATTTTAAACATATATTTTAATAAACTTTTGACTTTTATTTCTCTTAAACAAACTTTCATCGAATCTCATATTTATTAAGCAAAATGTAAACGTAACTTTGTTCATATTTTTTTGTAGCAAAGTATAATAGTATATTTTTTCTTCAGTAAACACTATTGTTATTAACCCGCCGTACTACAGGAAGTTGGTAATAGTAGTACTAGTAATAGACGTGTGTGTGTGTGTGTGTGTAATAATAATAAATAATAATAATTAACGGTTTATTGAAAAAAATTCTGCAGCCCGAAGGCTGTGTGTGTGTGTGTGTGTGTGTGTGTGTGTGTGTTACCTCCCTAAACTTGATAATGGCTGGATCGTCCTGGGATGAAAAACAACGCCACATTATCTTTTTATTACTGTGAGGGGCATTAATACTGGAAATTAAAACCTCCAGAATAACATACTATAAAAGACCCACAATTTGTTTTTCTCTTTGATACCTTGACTGGGGTGATTATTACGCTCGTTAAGTGGCAATTGTAGATAGCAATCAAGATGTTACCAAAAACAATTGCACATGAATGTTTGCCTCTCAGGTGCACACACAGACCCCGGTGAAAATTGTGTGTTTCTAAATGCCGTAAAGCGAGACCTGTTGTTGTGTTTACTCTGCGTGCCTTGTGTCTTTAAATTCCGTAAAGCGAGACATTTTGAGTCACTTGTGTTTAAAATATCGTAAAGCAAGATTTGTTTATGAGTTTCCTGTACATTTATAAGTCGTAAAGCGAGACTTGTTGTGTTCGCTGTATATCGAGTAATTAATTGCAGCAAGACTTTACATGTATTTAAGACGCAATAAATAAAGACTTCTTACTTAACTCCTCGTGTCTTCAGTTGAGACATTAATACCAACAAGACTTTATAAGTAGTTAAGATGTCGTAAGTAAAGACTCGGTACTTAACTCCTTGTTGCTTCCAGTCCAGATATTAATTCCAACGTCACTTTTATGTGTTTGTAAATGTCATGAGGAAGACTCTTGTTATTTTTACTCCTTTTGTAGTCAGTCCAGTGATTCAGACCAGACTTTTATACGTATCTTAAAATGTCATGAAGGGAAGTTTATTACTGAAGGTGAATGTGATCAAAACTTCGAAAATTGACGCAAGGAAAAAGTAGAGGGACTTGTTTCTGTACGTGTTGTGTGTCAAAAAGGTTGTGTTTTACGGGTTATACTTACGAGTTGTGTCTCTACGAGTTGTTTGTCTACGAGTTGTGTCTGAGTTGTGTCTGTCCGGGTTTTGTTTACGAGTTGTGTGTACGGGAGTGTAAATGTTCGTCACTGATTGTATTGTTAATGTGGGTTAAATAAACATATATCTCTCATAGTAATTGATGTTGTTGTTGTGTTATTACGAGTCTCTTGATGATGGTGTCAGCTGGTTCACTCCACCACATATCATCTTCGGCCAATTTATTTTGTACTAATTTATTTTCATGGTGTATATAGATTTATTCTTTTCTGTTGTGGTCTTTTGTGTGTTTTGTTACTTAAATTTTAGACATTATTATTTTTTATTTATTAAGATTCGTTTAAATCCGTTTCCAGTTAGGTGTGAATTATGAATTTCTAGTAACGGATTTTAAAGATTTTTCATAATAATAACGGATTGTCTGTCATAAGGTTATTGTTATTAAATACTGAATGGGTTTCCTCGACCATAATGTTTCCTGGAAGAATACTTAACAAAATCAGCATCAATAAAGCTCAATTTTACT